>NDGN011409860.1:0-10564 GCA_002564285.1 Tympanoctomys barrerae
AAGCAAGAAAGAAAAGAGAATCATAGGTATTTAGCTATTCCCAACAATGTGTAAACAGCCTTCTTACCTTGCTGCATCTGTGGATGAGTCGTATAACTTGAAGGGTGGGAATATGGCATGTATCCTGCGGGGCTTTGTGGGGCATATGGACTAGGCACTGGGCTATTTTGTTGTGGCATAAATCTGTTCCCAGAGCTTGTCTGTGGTGGCACGAACCGGCTAAAACAAAAAGTCAAACAAAGAATATCAGGAAATGAAATGTGTATGCTACTCCTTGAAATTTCATTATTATAAAATTCTCTAAATTTTATATATCATAAAACCTAAAGAGAAAACTTTGCAAAAAACAATGAAAATCATACACAATTCATAACCTTAGCTATATTAAAGTTATAAAGAATTCACTTAAATTATACAACAGTATCAATCTATTTAAGGGATACAATGCTATGTTCCATAAAGTAAATTCTACACATTTCCTTACTTACCTCAAGTACATTGTTTTGTGAGGCTGAGCCTTAAATCCAGTGCATATTAGACAAGCACTCTACCCAATGAGCTATATCCCCAGTTACCTTAGCACATTCTTTTGTCTATGTAAAATTCTGTTATTCAAAGTTAGTAGCTACTTTAATTTATATATTAGAAGTACATCTACCTGCATTTTAGACAAAAGTTTATAAAGATTACTAAAACATTTCAACTAATTACATATAACTCATCATTATCTAAATACATATACCACATACATATTCAAGCAATACTTAATAAATGACATACGCGTATCATTTTTTTTTTTTTTTTACCTGGAGGGACTATGTGAGATAGTGGTTTGCTGATAATTGGAAGATGCAGGACTACTGTGCATGGAATTCTGAGAAAGTTTATACTGAGACATCATCATTCCTATACAACACATAAAAATAAATGTTATTTTTCTTCTAACAGTAAAATATCCTTTAAGTTACTTAAATCCATAATTCCTTCGCAAACATTCAAAAGCTTTCTATTTTGACCAGTGTCTTCATTTTGAAGAGTAAATTATAAAATGGTAAATTTCAAGTACAAGCAATTTTACAAAAACATGTTTTCATATACCTAACCCAAAACTGGAAATAAGGATGATGATGATAATGATTAACTTTGAGATTTAAGGGATCAAATTAAGGGTTTTACATATGGTAGTGAAAAGCTCTTCTCCAGGGCAAAACGCCTAACCCTGATTATTGTTAATTAGAATTTATCTATTTACTAGATGTCCTATCATTTAGCTTTAGAACTGAAAATAATTTTTAGAAATCACCTTATCTAAATTTCCACCATACTACACAGAATAATATATAGATAATATAGTCATTGGCTATCCTTTTTCTTAATTATAAGCAAATAAGTTATCACATACACTTCCTGTACCTTTGATTTTAATTTCAAAAAGCTGTTTGTTTCATTGTGCGTCAGGCCTAGGTTTTTAAGAGTATGAAATTTATGGGCCCCAAACACTGAATCTTACAATTTGCATTCAAAAAATTTTAACTCAAAACAGAACATCCTTCTTCCAGAATAAACTCTTTGCTACTTAGGAATTAAATGAGTATTTCAAGAAGGAAAATACAAAGGCTGGCCAAATAGCTCAGCAGTAACTGGGGTTCAATACCCCCAGCATGCCTTGCTGGCCCCACCCCCGGGGCGCACTGAGCCAGTCACCGAGACTGGGCGTGGTGACGTGTGCCTGTATTCCCAGTGCTTGGGAGGCTGAAAACATGAGGATCACTACAAGTTGATCTGTGTAGTGAGACCTTGTAGACCCTGTACTAAATACATTAAAAAAAATTTTTTTTAAAAAGGAAAATACCCGAGTAGCCTTCAAGTTATCATATATCTTTGCAAGCTACAAAATGTTTACAATTGTTATACAAAAGGCATTTTGTTATACAGGAGAAGCAGAAAAATTCAGTTACTTATTGTAAAATCAGAGATAAAATTTATGATTCACCCAGAATTTTCTTATGATTTCTATAGCTCTTAAAGCTACTATAGCTTCTGTATCTCCTATTCTCTCTCTCTCTCTGGGAGCTGTAAGTATCAAATTATATTCTTAAATTTCATCTCTGGTTGTCATGATACCTGACTTTCATCAGCAATACTTGAACAGACGCTGCACAGTACAGAATGGTTGCAGTTATAGTCAGTGGTTACATGAAATTAGGGCTCAAAATCCCACAAAGCCTAACATCAGTGGTTCATTTTTAAATTTAAATTTCAGAGCTTTCTTTTCTACCTAAAATTGAGTATAAAATTGTTTTATTCCATATCTTAATAACTTAATTGGGCTGGGGAGATAGCTCAGTAGAATAAGCACTTGCCTGGCAAGCGCAAGGTCCTGAGTTTAATCCCCAGTACTGTCAAAAGAAAAACAAACAAACAAACAAACAAACAACCAAAAAACAAAACTTAATTGCTATAATTATAGTTGCTGGATTTTATTTTTAAACAAAGAACAATACTGAGACTGGAATTAAAAATTTTCCCCTATGAATTAACAGTCTTCACTGGGAAAGCTGAAATTACTAGTTGGGAAGAAATGGCTTTCAAAATAAAAGAGGTAAATATTCCTTTGATACACGGTCTCACTACGCAGTTAAGACTAACAGTGATCCTCCTGCTTCAGCCTCCCAAGAACTGGAATTATAAGTGTGTGCTACCACACCTGGTTTTGGGGCCAGCTTGGTGTACCAAAGACTCAGGGCAGGCACAGCATGTGGTACCAGGGATTGAACTTGGAACCTTAGACTAAGCCAGGCAGGCACTTATGCCACAAGCAATCTCGCAGCCCCAGGGATGAGTTCTTTCATCTAATTTTACTCATATTCTAGACCTGATAATATTAGTTTTTTCTTCAATCAACTATATCCAATTTTCTTCTAATATTCTTTAGATACCTTTGTAATTCTTAACTTCACCATTCATAGTCTCCTATTACTGTAATCTAGCTTATCAGTTCTGGTGAAGACATAACCCATATGAACTACACTTGTCTTTAACTTGCTGAATGATAAGTTGGACAGAGGCATTCCATGAATTGTGTTTCAGGGAATAGACAAGATCTATGCAGTTGCTTTAAAAATGCAATTCACACACAAATATACAAAAATCAGTAAGCAATACTATTAAAACATACAAAGACCTAGGAAACAAAAATGGAAGGGCTTCATAGAGATGTTGTCCAATAAACAAAAATGTTCTTGAATATAGTTAAGTAAGCTGGACCTCAGAATTATCTCCAACTGTACTTCAGTTTTGAGACACAGCAAGTACTTGGACTTGCCAAATTCAGAAAGTTCCATAACAGTACAATGCTCTAACCCAGATATCCTGAGTATATAAGAATTGTATCTGTTAGGCTTATGTTAATATTTTGTAATATTTGTAATGCTATAAGCCAATTTCATTTAATAATGCTATAAGCCAATTTTTATGTTGCTAAGATAACCATCATCTCAAGAGTACTAAAAATACTTGCTTGGCTATTACATATACTATACATTCAAAACCTTTATAATTATTTCATTATTTAAGGTCTGGGATTACAGTTGTGCACCACCACACCCACCCAGTCTCAGTGGCTGGCTCAGCGAGTCCTGGGGTTGGGCCGGTGCAGCGTATGTTGCTGGGGATTGAACCCCAGTTCCTGTGCTTGCCTAAGCATGTGCTTAGTCTGCTGAGCTATCTTTTTTTTTTTGGTGGAACTGGGGATTGAACTCAGGCCCTTGTGCTTGCCAGGGAAGCGCTTATTCCACTGCTGCTGAGCTATCTTATGGGCCTAAAGTCTTCTTTTAAATTTAATCAACTCTAAGATTTGTTTCTAAACTAAAATTCCTAAAACTCACTGAATAAACTAATATATTTCAAAATAACTAACAAAATACTTTTGAAACTTTGTCTTATTTTCTAAGGAATTTAGTTACATTTTTTTAAAGTTACATTTCAAACCACAAGAATTCTTGTTCTTTGCTTGACTCAAAAACAGACAATGTCTGATGCTTATCTGATGCATAAACAGACAAGCATAGGTGACAACTCAGTTTAATAAAAAGGAACTCAAATTTATGTCAAAATAAATTCTGACATGACATATAAAAGAATAGTATAAAATGTAATTATTAGGCACTTTACCACTTTGTACATATCTGTTCTGCATGCTTTTCTCCCTGAAAACATTAGGACTCCTTGCCAGAACCGCCTGCAACAAGACTGGTATATCGCCTTCTGGATCATCACTGCCAAGGTTATCTTTCAATTCTCTGATATTAAGAAAAAAATTAAAAAGTGATTAATTTATTAAGACATGGCATAAAAATAGCTTATGTGTGCCAACATTATGGAATTTTGAAGATGCTATCCTTGAACGAAATGGTATATCACAAATGACAGAGAGAAATTATTCTAAGAACAATTCTTTTTTTCCATTTTTCACAGGGAAGAAAAAACCTAAAACATTTCATGGAACTATGAATTTAAAATTAATATTAGTTTAAAATAGAAAATTAACAGTGTATTCTTTTTTTATAGTGTATTCTAAACTATTCAAAATGATAGAAAAATTGAGAAGTGGTAATTATGTGAAGTTGATCTTTTTTTTTAATTTTTTAAAATTTATTTTATTTATTTATTTTTTTTTGCAGAACCGGGGATTGAACTCAGGTCCTTGTGTTTGCCAGGCAAGCACTTATTCCACTGAGCCATCTCCCCGGCCCCCCCTTTTTTTTTTAAAGGAAGTTGATGTTAGGAGTTGGAATTTGTTTTCTCTCTTACATGTAAGTATGAGTGAATCTGGCTTTCTGAAAAATGTTCTACAAATGGAATACTATTTAAAACAGGATTGAGTGGTTATATAAATTTTTATATATTATTTTCACAAATAAAGTCAAGGTGTACACGGGAGGAAATGCTTAGATATAATAGCAATTTTCAATAAAAATTCAGAGTAGCAAATTAAAATTCACAGTGATAAAATTAAGCAGCATTTGAAATTTTATATTCTAAATGTCAATGGTGTACATTCATTGAACCCAACAAATAACTATAATGATGGTGTCAAACAACAAGATGCAAAAAATATCAGGGGACATTCTGGAGCTTTGTGCAGAGAGAAGAAGTGATTTAATGTTCAGATGTGGAATTTCTAGTCATATTAATTCTATATTTCCTTCTGATTTTAATCAATCCATTCTCCATTTCTCTATTAGAAAAAGCCACATGTAGTATTTCACTTTAAGAGTCAGCAACCTTGTTTCCCAAATATGCACTGCATCTATTAAGAGACCTTTGTATCACAATGTGCTGTATTTTCATTGTTCTAAGGAATAAATTTTTTAAAGAAAAAAATCTTTTTTTAAAAAAAATACTTTGCTTATTTATTTTGTGGCAGAACCAGGGATTGAACTCAGGCCCTTGCGCTTGCCAGGGAAGCACTTCTTCCACTGACCCATCTCCCTGGCCCCCAGGAAAAAATTCTTTAAATAAAAAATTAATAAAGAATGGAAAATTACATGAATATCACTACAGAATACGATATAAGGGTATAAGAGTTTGTTTTTAATACTTTTTTGTTGTTAAAATGTACATATATCACTTCTGTAGTAAAAAAAAACCCAACAAAAAACAACACACTTAAACCATTGACACAAAGTAACTATGACCCATTTAAATCTTATTTTTACCTCATCATAATCAGGGTATGGTCCCACTTGACACTGAAAAAATAAGCTATGTATTTAAAAATTTTTGAAATATTAAGTAAAACAAAGAATACTAATCTCTTAATGACACCAAAACTTTTTACTTTAGTTTAGATGTTTGTGTACTTACATGTGATCTGTTGATACCTGGAGGAGGCTATGGACAAGCTGTGAAACCAAATTGTCATCCCTACAGGCCAAAAGGCAATTCACCTCTTCTGCTATTCGTGCATTAAAGAGAAGGCTTTTTGTAGTTGTAGCAGGTAAAGGAGATGGAAGAGGCAGCTGGTTCAGGACTATTCAAAATAAAATTAGATTATTAGAAATTGAGTAGGTAGAAGAAATCTCTTCAGTGTTTAAATGTATTTTGGGATTAAAAATAAGTTGTAAATATCAATGTGGAAAATGAATAGAAGTTATTACTCTATTCGCTCAATAAATAATCCCAGAAAATTCTCAAAATATCACCTTATCTATTATATTATACTGCTCTCTAAGAATGATATTCAGCTCCTTTATATTCATGATTGTTTTTCCATTCTAAATTTTTTTTTTATTAAATTAACAAATCACTTGCCAAAAAAGCAAGGTTAAAACCAAGCAACTTCCAAGATGGTGATTAACTGCCTTTATTCCTTTTTTTTTCCCCCCTTTTTTAATCTTTTTGAGACAGGGTCTTACTGTGTAGTTCAGGCTGGCCTTGAGCTGACTTTGTAGCCCAGGCTGGTCTCAAAACTCGCAACAATCCTCCTGCCTCAGCCTCCAAATTTCTGGGATTACAGGTGTGCACCACCATCCCTAGCAACTGCCTTCATTCTTGCTTACAAGATTTATTTGGATCACTAGTCCTCTATCAGATAAACCAAGTAATGATACCTCATTCTGTATCAGACAGGGAATACATTATTTTTAAAGGATTAAGATATACAAAAATAAAAAGCTCACACTAGCAAGAAAACACCCATAGCACCCTGAAAGTAAAAGAATAGTTACAGGAATTTTGGTCTAAGATATGAATTACTGCATAATTCTCCTCCTGTATTCTATTCTAATAGCAAATAAAAGGATATCAACGTTTTCAATAAGTTTAAATTCAGCTGTATCTCTCCTACTGGAAATGTGCTTATTTGTCTAAATTATAGGTTAAAAAAATTAAAATGGGACTGGGGACACAGGTCAGTGGCAAAAGTGTCTGCCCGGCAAGCTTAGGTTCAATTCCTGGTAGGGTGGGGTGGGATGGGGAAGGGAGGGGAGGGGAGGGGAGGGGAGGAGAGGGATAAAATATCTTGATTTCTGCCTTAATTTTTAATTAGCTCTACATTAGAATTATTGTCCTCATCCCAAACAGGTTTATCATTAATCCCCCCATTTTTACTTATGATATAAGGATTATTAGGAAGACAAACTTGTAAAATATGAGGTATATTCAAGGTGATAGAAAAGGCATGAAGTGTTAATATTGTACCGCTTATATTAAGAGTTTATGTCTGACCTCTACACACAAAAAAAGTCAGTTTCAAAAAGTATTCTAACTTAAATTATGCCTTTGTTCTGTTTTTTTTTTTTTTGTTTTTTTTTTAAATTAGAGTTTCACTGTGCAATTCAGGCTGCCCCTGAACTTACTTTGTAGCCCAGACTGGCCTCAAACTCAGTGAGCCTCCTGCCTTAGCCTCCTGAGTGCTGATGTTATAGTCACTAAGCCTAACCTGAATTACTAACTCAACCATTAGTTTTTTATTAATTATGTGGCTCAGCAAACCTTCATTTCTTTTCTTTCAAATCTTTTAAACTAGTTACGCTAGTTTCCTAAACTCAAAGCTGTTAACCTAATTTTATTTTACTAAAACCACATAGAAATTTACAAAAGTAAAACCCAGAAAGAATAGTATTTGATGGACATTGAACACAGATTAAAACATTACTTGAAGTTACTTTTTATAGCTTCTTTACTATGAAGATCTGTTTCTTGCTTAAAGCTATAAAATTAAGCCACTGAGCTGGCCAGTTAGCTTAGCAGATTAAAGCGCCTGCTTAGGCAGAGTGCAATGGCTGGGATTTGATCCCTGACACCCTGCCCCCGGGGGCATGCTGAGACAGCTTGAGACTGGGGGTGGTGGTATGCACCTGTAATCTTAGCGCTTGGGAGGCTGAAAACAGGAGAATAACTACGAGTCCTATTTATGTAGTGTGACCCTATAAACTGTGTAGACACTGTCCTAAATATATTTAAAAGCCATCTCACTTTGTATTTTTTCTTCTCTTATCTATTTTTCCTCTTTTGATTCAAGTAGGCAAAGACTAACATTGTCAGCAGATTTGGCACCACTGCTCAAGGATAAATGCTACTACCAAAAGGCTTCCCACAAAATTGTGTAACTTTAAATAAGTTTCAAAATGTTGACAAAGTTCTTAAAATTTCTTAAGTGTTTACTGTAAAACTGGCTGCTGAGATGTATAACAAACTTTAACATATTACTCAACATGGCACCTAAAATAAACATCACTAAGAAATTAGCTAACTGGCGCTGGCCAAGGTAGCCTATGCCCATGATCCTACATACTCCGGAGACTGAGGCAGGAGGATTGTAAATTCAAGGCCAGACCAGAACAATTTAGCAAGATCATGTCTCAAAATAAAAACAAGTAAGTAATTAATAAAGAGAATCTCCTGTGGTGGTGCATGCTTGTAATCTTAGTGCTTGGGAGGCTGGGCCAGGAGGACAGCCTCTAGTTCAAGGCAGCCTGGGCTACATAGTTAGTAATTTAAAGATCAGCTTTATTAACTACCTAGTAAAACCCTCTTTGAAAATAAATAATAAAATAAAATAAAATAAAATGAGTTGGGGACCCAGTTCAGTGGTAGAATCCTTGCATAGGTTGTCCCATGTTTCCAATTTCATCGTTGGTACCAAAAAAAAAAAAAAAGGGAAAGAGGGAAAAAAAAAATCCTATCAAATTTCCTTCTTTGCAGGGTAATTTCAGTTACTTTTTCTATAAATCATTTTTATATATTAATTCTTATTTGTAAGCCCTTGCTTCTTTAATTTTGTTTTTTCTGTTTTCTTTTTTACTCTCATGTACTGAGAATATAGGCATGTGCCACCCATGCTTAGCTTGTTTTGACTTTGTATTATCAGATATCTCTGACCTTTACTTTATTCCTTTACTGTGTAAGACCTTTTATTAGCACATGCTACTAATTCTTAATGAGGCCAAAGCAAGAAAGAGGAATTAAGGCATATGTGTAATTAGTTGACAACACAATTTTCCACATGTATGCAATAAACTGAATGTATTGAATTTGCCATTAAAAGCTAACATTTTACAACTTTTTATGTTAATCGTGACATTAAAGATGATTTTGGTGGTAGTTTCTCTAAAAATCAATGGTAACAAACATAAATTAAAGTACATAAATTAACCAAACTTACGGTCTGTGAGACTAGCAATCCCCGCAAGAGTAGTTATGGGGACATGGGGCATATCCCCATTCATTCTGAAGTTCTGGAATGGTGTTGCCTATAAAAGTACTTAGTTCAGGTGCCAGCAGTCATTACTTCCCATTTCCCAAACACTGAAATACACAACAAACAAATAATTATTTGTAGAAATATGTCAAATATATTACTATTAGGGAAATGTTTAAAACATCACAGCAGTTTCACTTCTGTTTGTTTAACCTACATAACAGTAACAAGCATTCATATACCACTTTACACATGCAAAGCACTGTGAAATGCTTTGTATATGTTAAGTGATTTAGGTCTCAAAACAATCCAGTAGGTATTGTTTTCTGCATTTTACTGATATGAAAATTTACTTACAGGACATTTAAAGAAGCCAGGAAGCCAGATTAGAACTCAAGTGATCTCACTCCAAGGTTTATTTCCTAATTAGTAGGATGTACTATTATGAGGGGTTATCAAGCAATTTGATTGAGCACAGACTTTCTTTCCACATTATAAGCACAGCAAAATTTAACTTCATTATCTAGTTTCAACTTGTACTTTGGCTATGTTTCTTACCATTCTCCTACATAAACCACACTCTCAAACTATGTATTTTGTTGAGAAATTTTCCCTACCTGGAAAGCCCATCCGTATTCAAACTCTTGTAATTCTTCAAGACCCAGGGGAAGTACTACTGTATGAAACTTCAAATTTACTCCAAGGTCATCCTACTTAATTTACTCAGCATTTTTTTTTTTTTTTGGTTAATAGTCTTTTAAAACATGGTTTTACAGGGCATTTCTCTGTGACATTTTTAAACTTTTTTGGGGGGGGCGGAACCGGGGATTGAACTCAGATCCTTGTGTTTGCCAGTCAAGCGCTTAGCCTACTAAGCCATCTCCCCAGTCCCATTTTTAAACTTTTTAAAAAATTGTACTCTTGCATGATTATTCAGAGTTCACATATTTACCTCATCTTTCCAGCTGTCAATGCAGGATGCTTATAAAAATCACTATTATCAATCACATAAAAGAAAGGTATATTTTTAAATGTTCCCATACAAAGGACTTAATGTAAATTCTTATTATATTTTATGATGGAATTCATTGCTCTATGTATATAAAGACAGCAGATACAATTATTGACTATCTTGTCTTCCACCCATTGTCCCCAAATTTTTCTCAACTTAGTTTCAATATATGGCTAGTGAAATACTTATTTTTAAATAATACTTATCTAAGTTTTCTGTAAGTAGATAATAGTTTAATAAGGCATACATTTATTTATTTGTTTTTTGTGTGTCTGTGTATGTGTGGCCAGCTCAGACCACCAGGGGGCGGGTCTGGCTGGCATGTGGTGCTGGGGGATTGAACCGCG
>NDGN011409865.1:0-53663 GCA_002564285.1 Tympanoctomys barrerae
TTTTTTTTTTCATGAATGGAGTTATGTCATGTGGAAAGATTCTTTGTCAAGACCAGACCTTGAAGATTTTGTGGGTCCCTCTTCGTCTCTTAGTTGTACCCTTTGCATTTAGGTCTGTCGTTCATTCCGAGCACTTTTTGTAAGAAGACAAGGATTGCATGGAGGATGCTCATTTGACTTTCCGGTCGCTCCAGCAGTTTGCTGGAATGTGGTTCCTCCTCCACTAAGCTGCTGCTTAGGCAGAGATGGACCGGGAGGCGCTGGAGGACGGCTGGAGTTCGGTGCGTCCCTCTGACCTTGTGTCTGTCCCTCCGCAGGAGACGCAGGCCTCATTCCTGCAGCTATGCAGGGAGCCTTAAAATCGGGCAGCCTGATTCCTCCCATTGTGCTCTGTTTCACAGTTGTCTGTCCCAGTTCCTTTGGCTTTACATATATATTTTAGGCTAATCTCATCTATATTTGCAAAACATAGGGATTTTAAGAATCGTATCATCTGGGCAGAGGTGACATCTTAGTATGTTGAGTTTTCAAGTCCATAATGTGCTTCTCCACGTGCTCAGCGCTTGCTGTCTGTAGTAGTCCATGCAGTTTTCAGCGGCCGCGTGCTGTGAGCATGGCAGGTCCTTGGCATTCCAGGCCCCAGGCCAGGGCTACCTCTGTCCGCGTTTTGTATCCGAATCTCCATGACGGACACAGGGATAGAGACAGCCCGCCCCCAGATCCCTCCTGATGGACGTTCGTGATTCTAACCATTTTCAAGTCGAGGGGCAGTGACAGCCATCGTGCCAACAGTGGACCGCATGTGTGACATGGTCCCATAGGTTTCTGTCACCTGGTGGTGTCCAGGCCACCTTGGTCTGTGGGGCGCGTGCTACAGTGTTCCCACACCTGGCTCAGGTGTGTTCCACCCTTTGACGGCTGTGTTCTACTCCTTCCCAACATTTATACCCTGCTTCGTTCCCCGGCTACCGTTTCTCCCCAGACCCCTCGCCCAGTAGCCCAGTGGGGCTGGCTGATGCCGGTGTCCACCCAGCCCTCGCTTCTTGTCCAGCAGTGCTGAGCAGGTCGTTTTCCTCCCTCATCTGTCCATAGTTAACCAGATTCTTCTCATGTTGGTTCACCCTCGAGTGCCTAAGATAAACCCTCAGTCACATCGCAGGACTCTTTTAAGACACCACGAATTTCAGCATGGAGGTGGTTTAGAGGGCTTGCGCCTGCGGGGAGTTGTGAGGGATGTGACCTTACCCCACACGCACAGCCAGCCGCTGGCCTCCCTGCTCTGTTGGCATCAAGTTTCCTACAAACCTGAGGTCTCCTGCTGTCGTGGTGGGCATTGAGCTGATGAACTGTGGCCTGTCCTTCGCTGGCTTAGGCCATCCCGCCGCTGTGGGAACCGGGTTAGACAGCTTCATACAGTATGTTCTCCTCAGCCCAGCATGGGGATCAGTACAGACTGTAAAGATCACTAAAGGAAAAAAGATAAGTGGAAGAGCGTCCTGTGGGAGACCCAGGGTAGGCACAGGCTCTCTAACTCCCTTTTCAATTTTTTTTTCCTATAGATAGTACAGTTTTTTGGTGTTTTTTAATTTTCTTTTTGTGTAGGTTTTCTGCCTCCTGTTGGGCCATTTTAGTAGTTTACATGTTCCCAGAAAATTATTTTGCTTCTATTTCCACACTTTGTAATGTGTATTTTTGTGTAATGCTCCAATAATTTTGAAGTCCAATTGATATCCTTGGTTATATCTTCTTTATTATTCCTTATTTTGTCTAGATTTTTAAATTTTTTTCTGGTCTCTCTGTTTTTAATAGACTTAGGGCTTAACAATCAAACCAGCATTTGTGCTTTCTCCTTCCTCGCCTTATTTTCCTTATTAAACTCCTGGCTCCCGCGTAGTTTTGCTCCTCCTTTTCATTTCTGGAGACCGCTGTGATGAGTTAGCGGTCTGTCTTGTGTTCAGGTGCGTGTGAGCGTGGGGTCCCTCCTGCTCGGTGCCCCGTGGCCTCTTACCTCACCTTTGAGTTTCTTCACAACTTGCTCTTGGGTTACAGTCCTGAGAGGCCTGGAACTTTCTTCTGAGGGCTTGGTTAAGCTTTTATTTGTAGCCCAATACTAGGTCAGATTTCTGAAGTGTTCCAGGGAAACTTAGGCATAAATGTCTTTGGTGAGGTGGGAACTGAGTTTAAATGCGAAACCGGTTGAGTTCGGGGACCGCACGTCCAGATGACCTCACCGCTCCCCATTCCTTGGCCTGCGCTGTCTGGCCACTTCTGAGGAAGATGGGTGCAGGTCCCTGCTGCAGGCAGCCCAAGCCCCTGCTGCCGGACGTGAGTGGCTGGAGCTCCCGGGCTGTCTCCAGCAGTCACAGGAAACGCCCACCAGCTTCTCAACTCCATTTGATAGAATACAAACAACTTTGGCCTTCTTGCTAATCACTTGCTAGATTTACCTCTGCTTACTCCCTGTGATAGTTTAAGCCTTTTGAAAACAGCATATAGCATCATTCTACATGTTTTCCCACTGGAAAGAAGACTTTAAATATTTTATCATAAATATCATTCTATTGGAATCATTCCTATCTTGTATTTTCATTTTCTGCTTGGTGTGCGTCTTGTTCCTGTCCCACCCTTGTCTTCGTTGTTTTACTCCATGTATTTGTTTCCTTTTTACCCTTTGGT
Source organism: Tympanoctomys barrerae (assembly GCA_002564285.1). Lineage (NCBI taxonomy): Eukaryota > Metazoa > Chordata > Mammalia > Rodentia > Octodontidae > Tympanoctomys > Tympanoctomys barrerae. Next base: position 2,677 of record NDGN011409865.1, read on the forward strand.
GCTCTGTTGTAAACTCAACACCCTGTTCTTCTTCGGTTGTTTAAGGCAGAGTATTTAATCCTTGTCATCATTTTGTTTAGAATTTGTCTTTCAGCCGCCCCGCCAGACAAAATCTTTAGCGCAGTTTTACGTTGTCCTTGTTCCCTGATTGCTCTTTTTTGCATTATTTTTGTTTCACTACTGCAGTATCTCTGAAGATTTTATTTCTTAGCGAAGGGAAGAAAACATATGTCCCTGGTCTGCCATCCTGAACCGGAAGTCTAAGAGGGCAAACATATAGCTATTAGAGTGAAAAGGCAAAGCACTGAAATATGGTTACCAGAAATAATTCCCTGTCTGCGCCTGCAGACGTGAGGCTCCTCACGGCCGAGCTTGCCAGGGCCTTGTCCACTGTGGGGCGGCGGCGGCGGTACGGGGGTGGGGCTGTGCTTGCACCGGAAGCCCCAATCGCACACACTAGCTGCCGCTCTTCACATGTGACTATTAGCAAATGAAATTAAATACTTCGGTTGCCTAGTAACTAATCCAATCTGAGAAAGCAGCAAAAATAGAATACATAAATTTAGAACTTTTAGGCCTTGTGCCAAGCAAAATAGTCTCACTTGTATCCTTTTGATCATCTGCCATTTGAATGGAAGAAGGAATATTGTGGTGTCAAAGGGGACATTTGTGTGGGTGTCACTTGCTGGGAGTCACTGAACATGCATGAAGCACACGCAGCCCCCCAGGACCTCTAGCCGCCCAGACCCCCGAGACACCAAATGGAAGATTAGAAGGATTTATTTTTCTTTCTAAATTAAAAAGCCAAAGGGCATTATGTGATTCGAGCCACATTATACTGTTGGAAGAAAAGTATAAACCATCTGGTTTACCCATTTTCATGCAAAATAAAAATATCATTTTGTCTCACAAGCAGCTTTTCCACAAGACACAGACAATTAAGTAGTTTATGATTATGTGATCTATGATGTGATTGGTAGGGCTGGAGTTGAAAAACACACCAGGATCAATAAGTTGACATTAAAAGTGGCGTCACTGAAAGTTATATTGCTTCTTTGCCTCCTTTAAAAGGGTGACAGAAGCACATTTACATGTATTGATGGATGACAATATTTCAGGACAGGAAGCCAAGAAAAAGGAAGAAATGTTCCCCCTCATAAAAATAATTTAAAATGTAGAGGAGCTGCAGGAATAGTGCGGTGAGTTCCAGATACTCTGATTAAGGGCTCCCTCCCTGCCCACACACATTTTCCTATCCCTACTGAGAGTTAGTTCACCTGTAAAGATTTCAGCATGTGTTTCCTGAGAACATACCCAAGTGTAGTGACACATTCAGGATGTTTCGCACCACCATCATGTGACATTTGGGCAGTATTGTTTTGGTTGTACCGACCGCAGGGCCACAGCCACATTCAGGTTTGGCCGCATGTCCAGTGCTGCTCTTCACAGAAACTGCCCTGTACCATGACCAGCCCCACACCAGGCCTTGCCCCTGGTTGTCCCATCGCTTCGATCTTCTGGGCTCTAAAGCCATCCTTCAGCCTTTCCCGTCTTTTGTGACACTGACAGTTTTTTCTTTTACTTTTGGAAATGTTCTACGTGCAGGAGAATCCCTCGCTGTGCATCCCAGAGCACCTCCGCTCGTACTAAAGCTGAACACGGTGGTCTGCTCACCCCTCGCATTTCAGGATGCAGATGTCTGTAAGGTGGGCTATCACAGCAGGCCAGGTCCCCTGAGATCACAGCAAGGAGGGTCCACGGCGACCGCTGCAGGCCTCTCCCCGGGCCCGGGGGCCACCCCAGCAGCCTGCCTGGCCAGAATGGCAGCATCACTAGCAGGGGCATTTTGGCTGAGAACAGAGAAGGCTCCTCATTCGGCAGTTTTCCCACAAGCAGGCAGAAGTCTTTAGTCATAGCTACAGGGATAATCCAGGTCCTTCAAAGGGTGGTGGATTCATCCCAGTAGGGCCCTCAGAAGGGTGGCGGGGTCATCAGGTGTGACTGGTAGTTAGCAAGTTAAATCTTCGCCTGGATACCAACTCCAGCTGCCGAGAGATGGACCTAAGGGGGAGACGAGAAGGTCAGCACGAGCTAGCGAGTGAGGCTGCAGCGGGAGCTCGTGCTCATGCCCTGGAGCTACACGGGTAGCCTGCCTGTTGGCAAGCTAGCTCTTCCCTACTCAGATCTGATCGTCAGGGTGGGCGAGGCTGGGGAAGGCTTCTGTGAGGCTGAGTTTGTGTTTACTCATGGTCAGGTTCAGAGGGAGAGTTAAAGAACTGGAATGTTGTCCTGGAGCAGAGGAGCTCCCTGTTGAAGTCTCCTGCCTGGGGAGGTACTCTGTTGGGTCTTCTGCTCCCCGTGCCCACGGGCTTTGTAAGTTCTGGAGGGTCAGACAGGCTGAGAGTGTGGCACATGCCTGCGATCCCAGCACTCAGAAGGCTGAGGCAGGAGGATCACCATGAGTTCAAGACCACCCTGCGCTGCAGTGAGAAAGCCAGACAGTTCCTTGTGGCCCTGTGTGAGCTATTTACTTAGCGTCCAGGTCCGTTCCTTCTTCCCTCCTCCACCACCCCTGCCCACCTCTGCAGGGATTTCCAGCTCTGAGAATCAGCCTGGGAACATCACAGCCGCTGCCGTCAGCCAGGGCTCCCGCTCCTCTCAGCTCTTCCAGCTCCTGGCGTCCGTCTACCGTCATCTCGCTTGTAGGCTCTCCTACCCGCTTTCCTGCCAGCTTTGTGAGCACCTCAGTGCTCCTGTTTTGGGCAAAACTGGGGCTCACAGCAAAGACCAGGGTGAGTGGGCGGCTCCACAGAACAAAGATGTTGCTCTCCACTCTACCACTCATTGACTTTTATCTATTAGATTTCTGTTGTTCACTCAAGCATCACTCGGTACCAGGCACCAGGCATGGCTCTTGGCCCTCAGGTAAACAAGCAAGCCGAGTTCCCGCCCAGACAGCGTCTGCTCAGCAGGTAACCTGTGATGAGCTAGCGCAGGAGGTGGCGAAGGCGTAGCTCCAAGTGGAGAAAAGCACTGTGCTTAAAATCAAACTAGCCAATGTGAAAGCCGTTTTGGCCCCGGGGCACTCGCCTGGACTCCCCTCTGCCATCTTCCAAGACCCTGGATGAGGTGTCCACAACTTGGTCTCTGTGCAGACTGCCGCCCCCCCCCTTCCTTGGGGCCAGGTCACCGCAGAGCACCGGGCACTGCCTGTGTGGAGATCCCAGGTTATGGCTCTCCATTGCCGGGGCAGAGAGAGGGCGCAGTCACAGGCAGCCCTGGGTCAGAGGAACCGTGGGGTCCACCGACTCGTCTGAGACATGACTTCTCTTGTCTATTCAAGAGAAGCCAACAGAGCATCGCTTGTTTAACCCAATTTTTATGTGGAGAGGAACCGGAAGTGGTATGACAGGTTGAGAATACCCCATGCTTACACCCTCGGTGTCACGTGGCAGTGCCGTGTCACCATGCAAATGACTTTCTGTAGCTCTTGCAAGTGAGCGCTGTTCCAGACACATCTGCCCCTAGAACGGGGCCATATGTGATCCTCTGCTACTGATCTCTCAAAATCAAAAGGTAACAAACTGAAATTACGACTTCCAACGCTGTAGATGTTGCTTTTCCCGTGTTTTCTAAAGGTCACATCTTTGGGATACCCTGGAATGTAGAGTGTACCCAGGTAGCCTGGGTTGGGCACGTGAGGCGGGAACAGCCTGTCTGCGAGTTTCCTTGGTGATGAGCTGCTAAGCCCCCGACCGGGTTCCCTTTCGCAGCATCAGCCAGGAGGATGCATTCTTAGGCAGCTGTGCACAGTTCCACACCCTGCACCACAGAAGCACAGTGCATTCCTGCCCTAGGCAGGCCTGCTTGCACCAGCGTGCGCCCTGCAGCTCTCGCCTGCGGCCTGGGGAGCGGGCCAGGGGTCATGCAGCCCGCCAGCGGCTCTCCTGGGCTCGAAGCGCGGGCTCCCCATGGCCGGCCCACATGCTAGACCCCCGCCGGCTCCCTGGGTGGCTTCTGGTGCCCACTCTGCAGCTGTAGGTGGGTGCTGGCCACAGCGTCCTGACGCCCACCTCCCTGCTTCCTCTCCTCTGTGCCACCTCCAGGTTCCCCGGCTCCTAGGGACAGCAGAGGCTCTATGGAAAGGCACAGTCCAACACCTCCTCTGTAGTCATAGCCGTGACGGCCCTGGGAGACACTGGAGCATCAGAGTTTGGAGAGAGGAAGTTCAAGACGTCAAAGCTATGCGGAGATTTTTATCATAGTGAAGTACAAAGTGTACACAGGGAGCTCTACCCGCCTGCCTGGACAGCACCCGTGCTCCACCCCAGAAGGCCCCTAAGCCAAGAAAGCATAAGACCGCCCAGCGTGGGCACCCTGTGGTTCTCTGGTGACCTGAAGAGTGCAGGAGACACTTGCTCCCTCCTCACACCCCACCCCCTGCACCCGTCCTGCTGGAGACCTGGCCGGCCACAGCCCAGATAGCGTGGACCTCTTCTGCCCATGTTCCAGGGCCCCAAGCACAGCATCCTGCTTCCAGAGAGACAAAGACCAAAAGAGGAAGGAAGAATAAGCACTCCTGCAGCAGGGAGAGCCGCCTTTTGTGGTAACACAATGTGAAAGTAACCTAGAAGGTGAAAATAAGGACGTGAAGATCCCGAGCACACAAACTGTAGTGCAAGCTGTATCTGTCACCGTGGCACTCCATGACTGTCCCCCGGCCACGGGAGAAGCGTGGCCCTGGTAATGATGCACATCTATTAGCATGCTGGCCACCCTTTGTGTGACCCGCGTGGTGACAGTCTTTCCAGAGGAGCACGGGGCTCTAGTGGCCCAACGCTAGAGGGCCACGGCATGGTTCTCCCGGAGCTGCTGCCGATCACACCATGGGAAAGGTGGGGCTTACCGGGGTTGGGTGTTTTGTTTTGCTTTTTAATCTCAGATGCCAAAGCAGAGCCGTGAGATGGTCATTATAATTTTCTAGACACCACCAGCGAAAGCTTTGTCCTCAAAGGAGAGTGCAGTGTTCAGGCTGCACAGGCGACCCGGGCTGGGGCAGGCTGGGAGGAAATGTCATTTCCTTTACGAGAATCGAGGATGGGGCCGGCTGTACACAGAGCTTCGCTCCCAAGCTGGCGATTCTTCCACTTAATATGTTTTGTCAGGCAAGCCTTCGATACAGATTAAAATGAAATGGCAAGTAATTTCCACCTTGGCCACTGGTGTCTGGGAACAACGGCAAGCGTGCTGATGAATGTCACTTAGCGGGGCTCACACTCAGGGATTTGGTCCCAGCAGCCAGGACTCAGGAGTGGGGGAGGGGCAGCTGGGTGCCCAGCAGGCGGTGGGGGGTCTATAATCCCTTTAGGATGGGCTCCATCTGAAACATCCCAAGCTGAAAGTGAGTCAGGAGCAAATCAGGACACACAGAGACAGGGCCTAGCTTCTGGGAGCCAAGCCAGCTCCCCTGTGGGGGGGAGCTCGCTGCATGTTGGAGCATGGACAGCAGGGACAGCCTCTCCGCCTCCCTCTGTTCTCTAGGTCAGTTGAATTGGCGCTCACTTAGCCTGTTTGCTACGGGAGCTTTCCCTGCAAACTGCTGGCTCATTTTGCGCTTGTGCCAGTAACGGCTCACACGTTCATCCAGGAGCGACGGAAGGACAGCTCTCGAGTCCCACAGCAGGTGAGCAGGTCTCCCTGCTTGGTCTCAAGGCCTAGGGGAGAATAACTCCCGCCCTACTAGGTGTCAGAGGTGCCAAGCTCGTGGTCCCACACATCGGGGAGTGACGTCTCGGGCCAGAGGAGGAAGTTAGGAAGGTGTGATCGGGAATAGACCAATGGCCGGGAGGGGTCCCGAGCGGTTGGCCGTCGTCAGGGGCTACTGACCCAGCGAAGTCACAGCATGGGTACGACAGTGGTCAAACTGCCACCAACCTACAGGGCACAACTACAGCCACGTAGCTGATAGTGATCCACCAGGAACGTGACTCATGCTGCGAGGCTACTTGGAAAGGCATTTGGGGAAGGAAGAAGGGTGTGGTAGGGTGCCCCCCGTGGCCTGGGCCAGGTGTGGGGCTGGCAGCGCACTCTCGAGCTGCTGCTTTTCTCTAGTGAGACTCCGGCCGGGCCCCTCCATCACCACGTTAAGGCCTGGCTCTCAGCTCCGCCCCAGCCGCAGCTCTGGCGTCTCCTCTTCACCCTGACTTCCTCCAGGATCCAGCCTGGCTCTGCCTGCCTATCGATTTCTAACTTAGCTACCTGCCAGCCTACTCGTGTCAGTGTTTTCATGGGTTTGATTTTTGGATCACTCTTCACCCAGTCTTGTAGCATTAAGGCCAACGTTGGTAGACATTGGCTCTAAGGAGCTCGGTGCGGGATTCTTGGAGCAGCAAATCACTCTCTTCCTGTGAGCACAGTGGCAGTCCCGAGGGGGAGGGAAAGAAACGCCAGCGCCCTAGGTGCCAGCGTTCTCATTTCTGCCTGTGCTGGCTCTGTCTGCACAGCCTGTCCTCGGGGGCCACAGTCCCCACCTTGCTGTCAAGGAGGCTGAGACACCAGGCTGAAGAACAGCCAGGAATCCAGCTGCAGGACAGCTGTGGGCACAAATCCCAGCGCTCTCACCAGTGCTTACTTTCCAGAAAGCTTTAGGCTCAGGAGTTGAGCCTCCTTAGAGGGAACACATCTGCCAGGTGGGACAAGAAGTGGTTCCCGTTGCGCCTGCTCCACACATGGATGCCAGGTTCAGCTTTTAACCTTGCATCTGGGTCGATAACAGCCTCCAGGCTGAAAGCACAAAACGCAGTCTGCGCGTGGCCGAGGCAGGCTGGCCTTGTCGCCTCCCCTGCTGTCTCTTGCACCTCAGAGGCCACCTCAGGTTTCCAGCTCCTCCATCGCGGGCGAGGCCCTTCTGCCGGCAGCTCCGCGCTCACATGGCGAAGACTCTAAGGAAGCACTTCCAAAGTGGGAAGGCTCAGGATGCAAGGTCAGCCCCCGGCTTCACGGTCCCCTGGTGCCCATGTGGATGCCAAAAGCACATGATGAGGCCGAATCTCCATCTCACCCCCAGACCTGGGAGTGGCACCACCCCGGGGGCTCCCCAGAAGACGCAGGGCCTTCAGGGGTGCTGGCTGGCAGGAGCCGCCGGTCCCACCAAGTGCCCACGTCATCCCCGCCGGCCCTGCACGTTGGGTCTGCTGCTCTTCCAGGCTGTCTTTGATAAAGCATCTTGGTGTTGGGAGGGCGACCCAAGGCGGATATTTAAAACACCACACAGGTGGATATGGGGTCTTCTGCGCCGGCCTGAGAAACCAATTCAGAACAGCAGCCTTGTTGGGTGGGAGACCTTGGAGGTGCCTCCTGGGGCTCATCATGGTCACAGAGTTGCCTCACTGTCAAAGTCACGTTTCTGGCAGGACAGTGAAGCCGAGATGAACATCTCCCAGCAGAGCTCATTTCCTGAGGAACTCTTCGCAGAGGCAGAAATGCCGGGTGGCCGCCTAGGTCCCCTCCCTGGGGGTTCACACTGACAGCTGCACCCTGAGGCTGGCCTCAGGGCACAGGGAGGAGCAGGCCTGGGAGGCACCCCTGCAAATGCATGGCAAGGGTTGCTCATTGTGTTAGGGAGAATGGGCTCGTGGTGCCTCAGACGGGGAAGGAATGGGGAGGTTCTGAGTGTCCTGTGACACTCAGAGGGGCTCGCAGAGATGGCTAGCGTGGCCAGCTACCGTGGGGCCTCATGGCTCTGCAGTGCAGTTTCCCAGAGTGCCTTGATGTGATGCAGAAGGCAGAATTCAGAGGCACAGGGAGGCTGAGCAGGTGGGGTGGATGGATCACATGCAGCATGTTGTCGCCCTGTCCCAGGGCACGCTTGAAGACACCACTGACTAAGGCACACTGGGGTCTCTGATTTCAGTGGGTGGAGGAGCACCCCACATGGCATAACCAAGGATGAGGAGGGGGCCCTTCCCCCTGGTGTCAGTGACCTCTGCACGTTTCATTCCAGCTCCTTGGCAAGCATCAGTTTCCCTTCCCCATTACTTCTCTTGGCTTATCTCCAGGAGACTGAGCACTAAGCCTGGCCTGAGGGGTGCCTCACTTGGGCTTCTCCTTGATCCTTTGGCATCTGTATTCCCGCCCTCCGACACTGGCCACTGCAGATACTAGCAGCTCGGCGCCCCCTGGTGTGGCTAGCCCAGGTCCAGACGCGGTGTGGCCCAAGCGCAGAGTCCCTCTGCGGCTCCCGGGGTGAGGAGCCCAAGAGCTCTCCACAGAGGACGAGGCACACCTCTTGGCCACCTTGATTAGCACAGTGACAATGGCTTGGGCCGTACTCCAGTGTCCTCCTGTGCCCACTGACGAGACAGCCTGCTCGGCATGAGGTCTGTCTCACCAACTTCCGCCCTCACACCCCGACCCCCAGCGCATCCCAGGGAGTCCGGGGTGCTCCCTGCCAGCCTCTGCTGACTTGGCCCAGACCCGTGTCGAGGAGCTGCAGCCTCCACTGCCTCGCAGGCCTGAACAGATCTAGACACAAGCAGGATGAGGAGCATCAGCTATAAGCTGAAGTTCGCTTCCCCGAAGAGTGGAAGGTGCTTCTGGGCCACATGCGGCTCCTCCATCCTGCAGTTCTGATGCAGGGAAGCAGGCTGCCCCAGAAAAGCCTGCTCAGGGCTCCAGCACCTCAGTCTATTCTGCAAAATCAGAAGAGAGCCACATCCTGCTCCCCATCTCCTTGCATCTCATTTTACTGCCCTCTAGAGGACAGGCGCTGAGGCCCCGGCTGGCTGCAGCAGAGAAGACGCCCCTTACTGGGACTTCTCGCATGCCCTTCTCTGGGCCCCTGTCTGCAGCTCTCCCCAAGCTCTGGGAGGGGGGACAGCACAGCCACGGCAGTCGGGGCTTGCCCAGTGCTTTGTCCCAAAGAGGGCACAGGGGTGGGGCCAGGGCATCAGGAGCCCTGAAGAGGACCCTCCATCCTCCCATGCCAGACCTAGAAGACTCCACTGTCCCTTCTAGGGGTCTTCCCAGAAGAGCCAGGCGACAGCAGCTCAATTCAGCCACTAAATCTTGGAAGCGGCCTCCATGTCCGCCATCAGAGCATCGGACAAAGAGAATGTGTGGGTCACACACCATGGAGGACTTTTGCACCACAAAGAGGGATAAACTTCAGTCATTTGTGGGAAGGTGGATGCAGCCAGTGAAATGCAACACACAAGCTGTAAAAACATATGGTTTCTCTTACCTGAGAACCCCAAAGCAAAGAGCAAAGTGAAGGTGAGATAACAGGAAACGGGCGATAGGCCTGTCAGAGGGCAGAAGACTGAGCTGGGAGCGGAAAGCAGAGCTGTGGCATGTGAGTGCGCCAGTTCCCCACGCCGCGGGGCCACCGCGTGGTGCGAGTGTGTCTAATCCTTCATCCGCGGGAGCAGTGCACACACCAGGGCGACTGTGAGGATGGCCAAGTTCTGGAAATTCCTTATGGAAGGAAAAGAATGGGCAAGCGACCTGCCACTCCACCTCCCGCACACCCCACCTCTCCCAGCAGGGGGAAGCCCTGTGCTCAAGCAGGTCAGGAGCCCTTCTCCTTCCGCTAGTGGGGCTGGGCGTGGGCTCACGACATCTGATTTAAGGGCAGGGTGCTGTTAACTCTGCTCTAACAGCAGGGACACGGAGGCCCAGGGGCAGAGTGGGGGGCAGTGTGGCAGGGCTGTGGGCGTACTGGACCAGACGGGCCATCGCTCTGGGGTGCACGAGGAGGAACCCCATGGGGAAGGGGCCCTGGGTCTTTGCTGCTGGCCCTCCAGAACAAGGTCTGCATGTGCCCAGCTCAGCTCCTGGGGTTCTGAAGGTGCTTTCTGTCAAGCAGTGTGAAGGCTGTTTTCTAAGCATTCCTTACTCATGTCATGTCAGTGCATCATTGCAGAAAGAGGCTTTTCCACAGGGCCACCAGAGGAGCCACAGGGACCCCTGCCCTGCCACCTCCCCTTGCATTCTCCCCACAGGGACATCTAAAGCAGCTTCTCCCCGTCCTGAGCACCTACAGTTGTAGGAATGCCTCTTCCCGCTGCAGAACTCAAAGGGCACTCGTGGGTGTGGCCCCTAGGCCAGGATTCCATAGGAATTCACAGCTCTGGCTGCCCTGTGGCACCTTTACGGGCCAGTGGAGACAAAGCCCTGCACTGCTGCTGCGGCAGTGACATTCGAGAGGTCTGAACCCTGGGTACAGAGTACCGTGTGGCTGTCGGTTTGCCTTCAGTTTTGCCATCATCTTTCTGAGCTGTCTCCTGATAGTTCTGTCAGATCAGACTGACAAAGGTCACAGCAGTGCAAGGTCATTCACTTGTTCATGGAAGCCGTGGTGGGGAGGAGGTGACGTGTTCTCTCCCAAACATGGCTCCCCTTCCTGTTCTATCGAGGTTTTCTTCCTCCAACCCTGCATTTGTTGCTGGATTTTGAAAAATATAATTTCTTGGGAGAAATACTATTGAGAAAGTGGACATGTGGGAGCAGAGCCCTTAGAACCCTGCACGGGAAACGTGACAAGCTGGGCACTGCCACTGGAATAGGGGGCAGGGAGGAAGACTTGAAAAGGAAACTTGGGGCTGGGGAGATAGCTGAGTAGAATGAGCGCTTGCCTGGCAAGTGCAAGGGTCTGAGTTCAGTCCCTGGTTCCGCCAAAAAAATAAGTAAATATAAATAAATAAAATGAAAAGGAAACGTAACACTCCATGGATGGCCAGAATACAGCCACCTCTTGTGTGACCACTGAGTATGACAGAAAGGTGCTGAGCCGGGGAGGGGCACTCACCTCAGGCTCGCAGGGCGGTCACCACGTGGGTCTGGCGGGACCCTGTAGATGCCACCCGTGAGCTCTGGGTGTTCCGGGGAAACGGGGACAGGCAGCCTGGATTGCTTGTTAACTGGTCTTGGTACCATGCCAGGTTGGTAAATGTTCCTCCGTTGTCCATCTGTCTTCCTGGGCTTGCAGGAGGAGGAGGTTTTTCAGGAAAAAAAATCCCTCCTGGAGGTAAGCTCGGAGTTGCCCGCCTCAGGAAGCATGTCGCATGCCAGCGTCCAGGCAGCAGGAAGCTTGTTTTTTCTGAGTCCATCAAGAAGAGCTCTCGAGGAAGTTGCTTTTAAAGGCATTTCTGTGTCAGTGAAATCTTCCAGGTAACGCGCTTCTTTAAAACAAGGTTTTCCTGCTTGTTGCCTGGTTCTTAAAATAGTGACAAGCATTATTCAGGAACACGAGGGGCTGACAGCCCCTGGGAGTTCGTGGGGCCAAGTCCTGCGCACAGCTGGGATTACGCGTCATGCTCTCACTTCATGTCTTGTGTCCCGTTCTCCCATCAAGCTTCCTAACGGATATGACCCCAGCTTAAAAAGAAAGATGAATAAAAATTCAATTGCCTTGAAGCATTTTCAAATTCAGTAAGGAATTAGGCAGAGTTGCACTCCTGCAACCCCGACATCCTGGGAGCCTGATGCAGGAGGATTGCAAGTTCAGGCCCTGCCTGGCAATTTGGTGAGACCTTGTGTCAAAAAGGCTGGGGGTGGGAGTAGCTCCGTGAGAAGGCCTTGTGTTCAGTTCCAGAGAGAGCCAGAGAGAGAGCTCAGGCAGTGCTAAGAGCAAGTTCATAGGTCTCTTTCCATTAAACAAAATTGTGACATTTAAATCTTTTCGGGTGGAGAAACACAAGCACTTCTATCCTCAGACAGGCCAGAACCTCTGAAGAAAAAGCACTTACCCAGCTCTGACTTAGCTGAAAAAAGAACGAAGAAAGGCCAAAACTACGACACGAAATTCACGCTATGGAGCAGAAGTCATATGGTCCTTCCCAGAGGACTCTTCCGTGACAAAAGTGAACTTTCTGACAGAGAACCCACCACTAGGAAGAGCTGCACTGCGGCCCTCTAGACCCTTCCGACTCTTCCCTAGCTCTGGTGTCTCCCCACCTCACCCTGCCCCAGAAGGCGGCCTCAGGTGTGAGACTGTCCCAGTCAGAGCCACACCTCAGAGACACATGCCAGACAGGGCCTGTGTCTGGCTGGGCCATGACTGAAATGCACCTTCCCAGTGCCCAGTAAGCAAAGCTCGGAGGTGTCCGGTTCCCCTTGGAAAGCCCAGCTCTCAAAACCCAGCATGTGTGGTCAGTCCTCTCCTGAGAACTCTTGCCGAAGCAACACGGGCAGACCTTGGGAGGACGGCTAATGTCCCAAGTGCTCGGCTCTTCAGCGTCACGGGCAGCATGAAGCGCCGCAGACTGCTTCTGTTCAAGAAGTCCACAAGCGCCAGCTGGATGAACACCCGGGCCAGAGACTTGGGATGGAATCACGGCGGTGTCCTGCGTGCCGGAATTTCCTGAGTGTTACAGCAAAGGAGGTTTCTGCCACAGGCACCTACCCTCAAAAATCTTGAATTCATCAGGGTAACAAAAGCAAAGTACCGCAGGAGGCAGGGTTATAGCTTGGAACGAGGCCATACTGCGGGGAGTTGTTGACCTGAGGGCTCTGCCTGACCAGAAGGTGTACGCATGGCCCCGTGGCCCAGGGAGCCTGAGGTGCTGGTGGGGGTGCCGGGGGCTGAGGAGGCCCCGAGCCACCTGGCCAGCCTGGCCTGGGCACCACTGTCATTGGCAGGCAGCCAAACCCTGTGCTGGACTTTCAGACCGTTTAATTGCTACCATATTGCCAATAAAAAGGGAAAGAAAGAAAAAGCAAGGGGAAGGCGCCGGGAAAAAAAAAAAAGATCTTCACAAAAACCTAGGTGTGCTTTTCCCACCGTCAGTGACCAGCCAGGGCCACAAAGCTGACACAACAGGATTAGCAGAACTGCTTTGTGAGACTGAGGCCCAGCGTGACGTGTGTGACAGCAGAGGCCCTTGGCAGGATTAACCTGCCAGGGATAAAGATGTAGCAGATAAGGGGCTGAATTAAAGGGCTGGCATGACCAAAGCAGGAAATCTATTTGCATGCGATGTTAACTGTGCTAATAAACTCCGGGCCGAGCTCCCGGGCCGGGCAGCCTCAGAACCAGAAATCTTTATTTTAAAGCCCACCCAGAAGGCTCCTATCCACACAGGCTCAAGTAGACAGGCTCTCCAGGCTGCCCTCTGGTTGTCTGCCATCCATCCAGAGCGGCCTTGCTGCCTCAGGTGCCCGTGACAGCATGTAGGCTTCCAGGGCTGCAGGTAGCCCTAGTGTAGAGGGTTATTTCTTGCCTATGAAAAAGGGATGCCAAAGAAACAAAGGTAGAGTGCACTCTAGAAAATAACCTTGGAGCGGGTTCTTTTGCCTGATGTGTGCACTCCAGTTCCCCGAAAGTCAGGGTGAGCAAGTGAGGGGCCCGCGGGACGTTGCAGGAGCTCCCCACGGCCCTGCCCTGCTGAAGGCTGTCATGGGAACAGCATGAGACGTGCCTGTCCTGACGCAGACCCTGGCTACACAGCGAGTCTGGTCCGGAGGCTCATGAGGAGCTTGCACTCTAGAGAGCGGAGTGCACTGAGGACAGCAGTGAGGCAGATTCTGCTGGGGCAGCGGAGCCTCTGTGAGCCTCCAGGATGCATGTCTGGTTACGGCGCTGGGGCCCCTCCCACTTCTCCTGAGTGTCTCTGGCTGGTGGCTGCTCAGGGGCATGAACTTCACAGACTAGACTTCCTCCCACCCTAGCCCAGGATGCCACAGGGACAGTGGGCTGGGCACTGCAGGGCCTGCCGCATGGAGACATAGAGGTCGCGTCTGCCTCAGCTGTGCTAAGGAATGCTGAGTTTGAACAGAGCGGCCCTGCCCATACCTGGCTCATCAGAATGCATGGGCTGCACTTCCAAACCTGCCGGGTGGGCTCTGTGGTTGGGGTGCAGCTCTGGCCCCCCAGCCCGCCCTGCAGCCACCCAAGCCAGCCATGGGTGATGCCCAGCCCGGCGGGTCTGCAGTCTTGGGAGGAACCTGGAAGTGGTAGATGAAGAAACACGTCCCATCTCTCTGCCACAATCGTTTCTTCCCAGACTGGCAGGCAGGAAATGGTTTCCACGTGAACCCCTCATGCTGCAGAGCTTAGATAAGCGTGTCCGTGTATTGTCCACACCAAGGGATCGTTACGTCATGGTGGAAGAAAAAACTGAGCTGGCTTGATCCCGCCAGTGAGTAGTGAGGGAGCCAGAGCCTCAGATAGAGTAGAAGATACAGAGGCAAAGCCTCCTGCAGCTGCCCATTAACTTTGACTGGATGTGGGATGCCTTGGTTCTCACAGTTGCCTTGGCAGCTGTGGAGGTCCCTGGCTGAGCAGGGGCAGGGCCACACTGTAGACAGCACAGCCTGCTGCTCCCAGAAGGCCCTGCCCACCCAGCTGTGTCCCAAGATCTGGAGACAGGAGCTGGGGCGGGACTAGGGGCTAGGGCTGGACCTCGGGGCCTGTAGGCTTTTGCAGGGACCGTGTATTTAGTTCCGAGCACGTGGGATGCGAGAGAGATGTGAAGCAGGAAGGGGGTGCACTCTGAAGTGTGTCACAAAAGGTCACTTAGGGTGTTTGGAGAATGAATCGCGGAGGACAAGGTAGATGCTTGTCACCCTGCCCAGACAAGTGGTGGGCAGGGCTTCTGGGTGGACAGTGTAGGAGGACTGAGAAGAAAAAGAAATGTGCTGAGATGCAAGACAGAGGACTTTCCAGAGGGGCTGATGACGCCCAAGGGACAGCAGGAACCGGGGCTGGCCTTCATGGTGTCCCAGCCCTAGCGTGGCAAGGACGGCTTGTGTCTAAGAGAGTCCCCGCACCCCGGAAGCCTCACACAGTCGCTGGAAGTGCGCTTCCTGAGGTGGCTACGTCTAGAGTGTGGTGCTGGCGTCGAGGGTCAGCCTGCTGATGGCTGTGGCATCGTTCTCTAAGGGAGTGAGTGCCACACCTGCCCTAGGGCACAGCGGTCCCCAGGTAGGAGGGACATGAAGAAAATAGCCAGAGAGGTGGCACATAGCTGTGATCCAGGTCTTCAGGAGGCTGAGCCAGGTGGATTGCTGCAAGCTCAAGGCCTGCCTGGACTGTGGAGCACAGGGCACCTACTCCTTATAGGCCTTGGAAGCTGTGGCTTAGGGGCCATTTGTTGCTTTGAGACAGTGGTCTGTTCTTCATCCCTTTGACTCACAGGACAGCAGGGCAGAACCCAGGAATGGGCTTGGTTGCAGCTAGGCGTGTTCTAAGTCGCCGTTGGCCCTGAGCTGTGGGGTGTGGCATGGTGCCTGTGTGTGGGCTTTTGAGGCATGTTGCTCTGTTGGAGTTCATGTAGGTCCCACCCTCATGGCCTTCCCGTGGGCAGGGTCCCGGCCAGAAAGCGGCTGTGCAGCTGCAGCTGTCCTGCTCAGCAGCGATGAGCCCGGGCCCTGCTGCCCATCAGGACTTCACCCCTCTGTCTGTTTCTTGGAGTTTGTGCAGGTCTGAGCTCAAGACAACCTGAGAAGCCTCGGCTCCACAGGGAAGAGCTTCAGGGCTCTCTCAGGCGGTCTGTGCGGACCTCAGAGGCCTCAGTGCAGTAGAGCAGCGGACGGCCTCGGCCCTCAGCAGGAAGCCTCGCATTGCAGACACGGAGACGCAGCCTCTGCTGCACTCAGGGCCGCGCTGACAGGCTGGGGTTGATGAGTCACTCAAAGTTTCTGCCTCCCCAACTCTGGCAGGAACTCCGGCGGAACTTCCGTGCCATATCCAGTACTAGGGAATTGCCAAGTTTGTGTCCTTAAAATAAAGCAGGTTCCAAGATAGGCGGCAGAGAAGTGGAGAATGTGATTTTTCTTGATTGGGTAACTTAACCACCCAGCAGGCAGGAGCCATTTGGGGCCAAAGAGCTGTTCATTTAAAGTGTTTATCGACACCTGGAAATAGGAATTAAACTTCCAGTGCTATTTTCTCGGCACTTTACGCTACATAATTTCGTAATGGTGATACAAGCCAGGCAGATACCAACAGGATAGTTCCCAAGTCGGTTTTTTGCTGGGTTTCCTTAGTGGAAGCACTTGGTGTCCCACACCAGCGGGAGGTGGAGGAGAGAGGTTGCCTGCAGAGGCACCGGGTGGCTCCGGGCTGCGTGCTGCCGCCTGAGCACTTCCAGAGGGTCTCTGTCTCTGTTGTGATCACGCTTCCTTTGGGGGTGGAGCCCTGCAGCTCCTGCTCTGAGGAGAATTGGGGGGATTTTCTCTCCAGCCTTGAAGGATTCCTAGGACCTGATCATCCTCATAGGCCTATTGCTCCTCCAGGCCCCAGGGCCCTGGACAGGGGCTGGCGTTGTGCGGGGGCATCTCCACAAAGTCATCGCTCCCTGCCACAGAAGAGCCTTTGGGTGCTGTGTGTGGAGGCGGGGTGCTGGGATCCCTGCCTCCATCCCAGACACACATGCGTGGGAACACCTCGACCCTTAGAAATGTGTCACTGGTTCTCTCTGCCCCTCCCAGGACAGGGACACTGAAGCATGATGGGTCATATTTCCCTCAGAGGCTAGGTCAGAAGCAGATCACTTTCCCAGGGAAGTCCCAACACAGGAATGGGTATGTCCATGGTCCCAGGCTCCTCGGGGCCACTGATCCTTATTCATGACCCCAGGGTATAGAGAAGCCAGCCACTGATGTGACAAAGACAAATCTCTCTGATAGTGGCTTAGCCACTGTCCTGTTCCTGGGACAGATACCCTGACAAGCACAGTTCAAGCATTGTAGCCCATGGCTCTGGAGGGTTCAGTCCCTGGCTGGCTGGCTTCAGGGCAGAAGCAGCAGACTAGAAGGGCATCGGGGAGGGGTATTCAGGGACAAGAATGGCCCCTTCCCCTTCCGAGCAGTGCATTCAGCCCTGAACTCACCCACAGGTAGAGGACTGATAACCACAGCACCTGCAGCCAGTCACCTTCCACACACTGAGACTTCAGGGGTGTCTGAGGAGAGCACAAGGACACTGAATGATAGACTCTGCCTGCACCCCCGTCCTAACCCCACCACACTCTGCTCTTGTCTCCTCTTCTCCAGCAGCGGCACCCAGAGGCGACCCCACCACTGCGGCCACCCTGCAGCCTCCCGGCATGGTGCGGTGGGGCAGCTGGTGTTGTGAATCAGGCCGTTGCCAATCAGAGAACGGCTACTTCACAACACCAGGGTCTCACCCCACCCCAGCAGCGCTCTGGACTGGAAGCAGCACAGGCACCCGTCCTCCTCAGAGGGCCCTCGTGGGACCGCTCCTCCTGGCCTCTGTGGTGGCCCCACACAACTGCTGGCATCTCGAGGCTGCTGTTCACCTCAACACAGATAGCTCCACTTGTAAGGAAAGGCCACTCCTGGCCACGTTAGCTTCCCCCCAGCCCTGGGAAGAGCTCAGTGCCACCAGCCCTAGGCTTTCCTGTGGGTGTGAGAAGCCCACAGTGTTAAGAACTGCCACCTGAGCTTTCATCCTTTGCCTAGTGCAAAGGAGGGTGAAGGAGACACAGTTACAGGATGGTGGCCTCAGGTACACCCTCTGAAGGCTGCGCGGGGCTTCCTGTCTGTGTACAAGGAGATGGCTATTTCCTAGTAGCCTGAGGTCCCGGAAGAGTCACCTCCTGGCTGTGAGCCAGCGGAGTGCTCCAGCTTCCTTCCCACTGGCCGTACTTCCCTGTGAGCTCCAGGCAACAACTGGCACTAGGTTGTCCCCAGTATACCGCTGGCCCGTCATTCTCCCTGCCAGGGAATGCATGACCTTCCCTGTGCTGGCTTTGCCTCTCCCCAGGGACCTTTCAGAGTTGGGGAGCCATTGGGGTCTCCAGAGCTGAGTCTTTTTATGACTCCACCATCTTCAGAATCTAGGGAGAAGTCCCTAGACAGCACTGCTGTCTCTTGTGGGTCATTCAGGAGAAGGGCCCGCACCCCTCCGGCTTTGCAGGTGACAGTCCTAAGACTGTTCTGGTGACTCTGGGCAGTGCACAGGGCTTCTGCGGATGTCCCTGGAAACCAGAGAAAGGGCCAAGACCATGTGTCACACAAGCAGCACCAAAGTCACACAGATAGGGCGTGGGTAAGCAGGGCCACCTGGGTGGCTGCCATGCTGGGGTCTGAAAAGGTGTGTCCCCTTGGAACAAGCAGACCCCACTCCTGATGGTACAGAGGGCACCTGCACTGCTCCTCTGAGTCGGGACAGTCCGTCCTCAGCAGGTGTAAACTGCACATCTCTGAGTCTCTGAGAATCCGGCTGCCCTGCTGGGGACAAGGTCAAGGCCAGTGCCACCTGGTCTGTGGGTGGGACAACCAGAATCCCTGGATATCGGTGAGGATGGCGAGCCGGGCTGCCACCTGTCACTACCAGGCTCCCAGGGGTTCAGCTCCCGCCACAACCCAGCCTCTTCTGCATGGCTTCTCACGGTGCACCCCAACATACAAACCCCATGCTGCAGTGGGAGAGAACACCTTGTACTCAGGGGCTCCCAGCCCTCCCACCACACAGCCTCACCCTGTCCAGGCCTTTCCCTGGAGCTCAGGGACACCCTTCCTCTCCCATGTTCAGCCAGTCCAGTTTCAGCCCCGAGCCCCTGTCTTACTCTGTGATTCGCGCTCCGTCAGTTGCTTGCACCAGTTGCCTCACCAGCAGCTCTGTGGGCTGGGAAGACAGCCTGGCTTCCTGCTGCACCCTGCCCAGGCCGACCTGGTGGCAGGGAGTCACCATAGGACAGACAGGCCAGGGCATGGCCGAGCACAGAAGGGCTGTGGGGGTCCCCTGCTCTCCGGTGAAGCCCTTAGCCCTTGCCATCTGTCACGGGATCATCAGGCCTCAGAAGAGCGGCATGCGGGCCAGTGACCGCCACCATCCCAGGTCAGCGCCAGTACCACCTGGTCTGTGGTCATTGATGGCCCTGCCAGTCGAACCCCATGGGGACCACACCTGGCCCCAGTCCTGCAGTAGCCTCTTCCTCTCCATCCATTGTCACAGGCACAGGTGGGAGTCCAGCCTGATTTCAAGCACTTCACAGAACCTGGTTAAAAAAATCTCCTAGCATTTAAAATGGGGTCCCATCTCAAGAAGAGAAGGGATGCGACCCCAGGGCCCACTGCTGCCCTGCAGTGCTAAACTGGCGAATTCTTCTGAGGTTTGCACAGCGACCTTCAGACCTCAAGGCTGTGAAGACAAACGCATGCTGCCTCTGAACTGTTTCTGAGCTCCGACCTGGGGACACACCCTGGGGCCTCCTGCCCCGGCCACACCTCCCAGCGCTTTTCCTGCTCTAGAATCCCCGGGCCCTTCACTTGCGTAGGCGCGGTGCCTCGCGCTCCAAGGCAGCGGGTGTGCCATCCCTCGCGGAGTCTGCGACTTAGAACCTGGGCCGTGGGAAGCCCGAAGTTTGGGCGCTCCGTATCGTCACCTCTGCAAATCCTGCACCAGCAGCTGGCTGCTCCTGAAGCCACAGGGCTCTTGGAGGAGACCCACTGTGGACAGCGAAGGGCATGGCTGAGAGGCCGGCCAGACGCGCTCTGCGACACTCACCGTCTTGTGCTCTGACTGACCGACCACCCGACTCGCAGCACTTCCAAAACACACCCAGTTCAAAAGGGAAGCTTCCTCAGTCAGATACAACAGCAAATGGCAGGGGCACTCACAGTGCAGTCCCTGCGCCAGCCAGCACCCTGGGGACTGCTGGGGACACGGCCTTCGCCCCTTCCTGGGATCAAGAGCTCACGTGGGGGAGACTCAGCAGCCTGTTCCCGGCAAGCACTGCAGGAGGTCCTGAGGCGCCCTCGAGGTGGAGACACAAGCGTGGAGTCCAAAACGGACAAAGCAGTGAGAGGCGTCCATGCCTGCGCGGCCAGTGTGGAAGGGGAAGGCACTTACTGAAGGCTGAAGAATGACTTTTTCGGAAAATCCCTTGAGCACATCTTACCGCAAGCCTCCGGTTGTCCTGGGCAGGGCTGTCTCGCTGCTCCCTTCTGATCTGGAATACACACACCCAGGCGCTGTCCTGGGAGGGCGAAGGGCGGATGCCTTCCAACCAGACTCGGAGTTCTTTTCCTCACAATTGACAGAGGCTGCCCAGTGCCTGTTTTAAAGGCTCTCTCACCACAATTCCTAAGGAGAGGAGGTCAACCAGGGATGGTAGCATGCGCCTATAATCCCAGCACTGGAGGCTGAGGCAGGAGGATCCCCCTTCCAGACCAGCCTGGGCTACAAAGTGAGCTCAAGGCCAGCCTGAGCTGCAGAGTGAGATTCTGTGTCAAAAAGACAAAAATAAAAGATAAAAATGAAGGAAGAGGAAGTGAAGGCAAAGGAAGCCTCCCCTCTAGGCAGAGGTGGGGGGCCTCAGCCCCACCCTGGCCTTGCCACTCCCTGCACAAGTGACTGGCCAGGTCCAGACGCAGTCGGCTGCCCCGGACCACCCTGTCCCTCTGTATTTTTCAGGGCCTCTGAACCTGGCCCTGGGCCTCATTTCACCTTGAGCGCCCCTGTCCTCGTGCCCTGCAGCGGGTAGTTCCGTGTAGTCTGGCTTCTTGCTTGGGTGGGGGTGGAGACTTCCCTGCTTCCTGCTGGACTCAGGCGTTCACCCCTCCTGGACAGCGGCATGTGTTGTCTCCCAACCCCTCCCCTCCTCTTGGTGCCTGCTGCCCAAGTCCCTCCCTTCCCCTCCCTCCCCAGTCCCCTTCCTCCCCATTCCCCCATCTTTTCTAATTTTTTATCAGCTTCCAGGGCAGAAGTGAAGTTGATCTTATTGCCAATTTTTAGCAGGGTTCAGAGGAACAGCAAAAATCCGATCCATCATTGCCTTTGTCCCGTTCTAACTGATGTCCTCTGCAGCCTCTGGGTGTGACTGAAGGGATTGCTGAAGACAGAAGGCCATCCTGGGTGTGGGCAGTGCCAACCAACAGGCCTGCAGGGGATAAAAAGGGGAAAAGAGGCCCCGCTGGCTGCCACCTGCCTGCGACACGGGCGTTCCTGCTCCACCAGGCCCCTCCGCCCGCCACCCTGCTGTGGAGCCAGCCAACTACGGACAGAAGCCTCTGAAGACTGAACCAAGTAAGGCTTTCCTCCTTCTGCTTGTACTCTAGCAGCCCGGAAAGTAATTCAATGGCATTGCCTTAGAAAAGGAACGCTCATAAGAGTTCTGCACAGACCAAAGAAAGGGCTTGAGATGCTGTTGTAAAAGGCATTAGCAAAACAGCCAGTTTTGATAGAAAAAGAGGTTGAAACCAGTAAGTGGCGAGACTGGATTTCTGTCTGCCTGGGCCGCTCCTTCAGCTCCAGTGACTGGAACTTCTGCTCCCTGTCGAGGGTGGCACGGAGGCCCGGAGCAGGAGCTTGAGGGCCGCTTCCGCTGGCAAAGCGGGGTGAGGTGCAGGGCCCTGGAGGCAAGGTGGGGCACTGCGGCCTGCTCAGGAAGTCCCCTTACAGCCGAGGGGGCCAGGGATCAGGAAGGGTCGGAGCCCCCCCCCCCAGGCCACACAGCCCAGCCCTCTACTCTCTGAGCTGGCCCCAGAGGTGGCAGGTGAGTCCCCCAGTGTTCGCCCCGGGCCAAGCACATGGGTGGTGGCTTCTCTGGAAGGGAGGCTGAACCACTTGTGGCTGCCTACTTTGTCCAGGATGACTCAGCTGCCTCCCTTCCTGGGCAGCCTCGCCATGGGCAGCAGGCTTTGTAGTGGCCACTGACTAGAGTTGTCATCCCACTTCTAACCAGAATCACCCGGGCTGGGGGCAAGCACCGGAAATGGGTCCAGGGACCCTGGAAGTCTCCAGGGTTCTCCCCCAGGCCTGCCTGTGCCAGAGATGTCGTGTGTGTGTGTGTGTGTGTGTGTGTGTGGGCGCGCGCGCGCTCACACATGACCTGTCTGCCTTGAGACAGAGCTACCACCTCCTGCCTCTGCCCAAAAAGAACTCATGTGTGCGTGCATGCATGTGTCCCTTGTGTGTGTGTAGACACAAAACCGTGGGAAAGAGAGACGAGGCTGCTCAACACTCATGAAGACGCCTACTTGCGTGGCGGTGCAGTCTCCCCATGACCCTGTCCCCAGCAGAACGGCTTATCTTATTTAACAATGTGATTTTTTTTTTTTTCCTTTCACAACTACAAAAATCAAGTATCCAAAGATCCGCCAAAGCAAACTAAAAATGAGCACTTTGTTGCTCTGGTTGCCCCAGGGCCTGAGGTATCCATCAGTGCCACCCCACATGGATCCCCAGGTCTCCCCATCAGTCACCCTCTTGGTTTTTAGGCTTAATGAACTGAGCAGGCACAGCCGCCCTGAAAGCCTGTGGAGGCCAAGGTGAGTCCCGGGCTGTGACCTCCGAGGCTCCGGGCTGCATGGATCCACCTGGCCCCACTGCAGCCCTCCAGTGGTCCCTCATGGGTCCTGCACTAAGCTGCATTCTCTTCCCCTCAGAGACCTCAATCACCTAGGTGCTGGCTGCACCCCTCCCTTCCTCGGCCCCCACCCAGGTGAGGGTCCTGGTGTTAGGACAGTGGCTTCCCTCCCATCCTGCACTCTGCTCCCGCCACATAGGGGGTCCCATGCGGGTGCTGAGTGAGCACCCACCCATGCAGCAGTTTTGGCCAAGGCTGGAAGCCAGCAGCCACCCCCCAGGATGTCCCCTGCCTGTCTCTGTCCCTACCATCCTATGAGTGGCTCCTGTCACTCTCCCCTAGCATAGTTCAACCCTGGCTCCAGTCCCCATTTCTCCAGCAGAGTCACTAACACTTTTGTGACTGCCCCAGGGGATGCTGGGACCAGGAGCCTTGGATGCCACACAGCCCTGAGGCCACTTCCCCGAGCCCAGTGCAGGTTGCAGCCCTAGCCTGTGCACTTGAAGACACTACATAACCATCACAGTGCAAAGGGTTAACCAAAACACCTCTACTCAGAGAAGGACAGGGCCCAGGGCTGTGCAGCTCTGCCTGCCCCAGCTGGGGCACAGCTGGCCCGCAGGCCTGGGAGTGCTGCTCTAGCATGAGGTGCTCCTCATCTCCCCGTGTCATGAAGTGCGTGTGGTGCTGCCCCTCCAGGAGCCACAAAGCCACCAGAGCCCAGGGCCCAATGGATGGCATCGGCCACTCAGAAGGCAGCAGTCACTCTGCTTCAAGGCTGTCATCAACAGCCCAGACTTCCCCCTTCTGCATCACCAACTCACTGTCCCAAGAAGGCTGCTGCCGATCAAGCCAGCATCTTCATATTCCAGGAGGAAGTAAAGGGAGGGAGAGGAGCCAGTGATACCCTGCCTTGCGTCAGGAGGCGTAGACTTCCCAGGGACATCCACATCTACAGTAAACTGCCGCTCGCATCTCACCGGCCAGACCTCTCCGATCACCTGGTCACCCCACAGCCCGGGAAGGGGAGAGGATGAGGGTTGCACCACAGAGCGTGGGGACACGGAGGCAGGGAAGGACAAATCAGTAGTGCTGGGACAGTTAGCAACTACTGTAGCTCCTGCCAAAACCAGCAGTTATGTTTACTCTAACAACTGTTTCATGAGGCTTCTGGCCAAAGCTGTACATTCACACGGTTACTTCATAAGACAAAGACATAACATCGCTACATTCCCACCTCTTAGAACTAACCCCTGTCCTTCCCTGTTTACTCTCCTAGTTCCGTCATTTTTAACAGAGATAGAGCCACTCAAGTTGCTCTATAATTTTAGCCTTTTCTGATAGTGTTAAAAAAATACTTGCAAGTCACTGAGTGTTCTGTGTAGAATCACGACTCGTGCCTGTGTTTTCTGCTGGGCGAGGCACCACGATTTGTTTGTTCAGTGGCTCTGCGTTAGGCATTTGGGTGTTTATCACAGTACAATGTGACAAGGCAGCACTAACGATTCTCCTCGGAGCCGAGGCTTGTGCTCAGCAGTGTCCCTTGGGAATAGATCGTAGGGGGAGTCACAGGTGTGCACCTCCTTTAGCGCTCTCGCGGTCCCCAGCGGATTGCCTTTCTAGAAGGGCTGTTCCAGTGGACAGTGGCACTGCTCAGTCTTCCCACTGCTGAACACAATCCCCGACACCCACAACGTCAACGACGGAAGGCTCACTTTGATGCACAGTTTCTGAGGAATCGGGCCATGGTTACGGGCTCCAACATCATGGAGGAAGGGCACGTGGAGGAGAGCTGCTGAGTCCATGGTAGAAGCAGAGCGGGAAAAATACTGCAGAGGAAGGGGCCAGGGGCCAGGCAGGCCCCAAGCAAGCCTCCGTGATGCTCACCTGGAAGTGGGATTTACTGACACCTGTGTGTGCCCCCTGCAACCAAGGGGACAGAGTTCACTGTCACAGCAGTCCCTTCACAGGCCTACGTACTGCCGACGCAGTCTGTTCCTGCATTTGCCCAGGAGTCTCCCACAAGCCCCACGGTGGGGCCGGTGCTAGGACGCCGACCTCCGCACCAGAGTCTGAGGGTCTCAAGGTGAGGGCTAAAGCTGGGAGGCTCGGGACTCCCGCGCAGCAGGCCCTGAGTCTCGAGGGTGCTGGTCTCGTCCCAGGCACACAGATTTGCTTCTGATGCGGAAGCACGTTGCTACACACTGTACAACCCTGGAAAGCAAAGAGGAAATTGGGGTCAGAGGCAGCTAGGGACTGAAGGTGTCCCCGGGGTGATGTGTTGAAACTCTAAACCCCAGGAGGACTGATTTGGAGATGGGGCCCTAGAGAAGTGGTCGAGGCTAACTGCACTACCATGGGGCTGGGGTCCTGAGCCACTGAGACTGGTATCCTCGTAAGAAGCCCCAGGAGTCAAGGTCACAGAGGAAAGATCATGTGAAGACAGTGAGAAGACACCACCTGACAAGCCGAGAGAGAAGCCAGACCTGCACACTGACTCCAGAACCAAGAAACGCACACCTGCTGCGTCAGTGACCAGTCTGAGGTGCTGGTGTGGGCCCTGGCTCCCACTGTGCCCAACAGGTGTGGCTTCGTCTGCAACTTCCTCGGGCCCCTGAGTCCCACCTGCCAGGTGCCCTGAAGCTACAGCCAGCTCCTCAGCCTGAGCCTTGGACCTGGCCAGGAACTTTCCCATGAGCCGGTCGCACCTGCCTTGACCCTCCCAAGCTCAGTGTCTGATGCTCTTCCTGGGGACCCAGGAGGCCGCCCAGCCTCAGGCCTCAACTGACACCTCCAAAGTGCCTGGAGCCATTGGCCCTGCGGAGCCTGAGCTGGCCCAGCCTTCTGCTTAGTTTCTCTGCGGGCTGCAGTTGGAGAAGCCCCATCAGCCAGCTTCACAGAGGCCCCTCTGTGCCACCCCAAACTCCTGCCTCCTGCGATGGCCTCCTGCATGGACTACCTGCCTCACAACTCACTTCGGAGCGAAACTGAACTGAGGCATGTGAGAAGGCAAGCTGAGGGCATCTTTGTCATTGTGATCTGTGGTCTAATAGATTTCACTACTTAGAGCAGTTTTGGGGCTTGCAGCAAAATTGAGAGGAAGGTGCCAAGATTTCCTATCCACTCTCCCCCACGTGGCCATAGCCTCCTCTTAGGGCCAGCGGCCCCCCATGAGATACCACAGCCATGGCGGATGCAGAGGCACGTACGTCTTTGTACGGTTTACTCTGCAGGTCCACACAAATGTGTGAGCGCAGGCAGCTCCGTCCCAGCCCCCCGGCAGAAGCGTTACCCTCGGATCCCGCATCCACCCAGACAAGCTGAGTCTTCACTACGTTGGTCTTGCCTCTTGCACGGCGTCACCTTGCTGCAAGGATAACTTGCAGCGTGCCCTTACAGGCTCCTCCCTGTCTGTCCATGGTTTGTAGCTCCAGGTGAGTTGGGGGCTGGCGATGACTTAGTAGATACAGTGCCAGAGTCCTGGCCCACGAAAGAAACTGTTGATAAGCCACGCTTTACTTTTCAGCTGTGTGAAGCTACTGTCAGTAAAAGTCAGGTGACAAGCTACAGACTGGGATAAACTATTTGCCGCATACATATCTGAAGCCAGGCATGGTGGCACATGCCTGTAATCCCAGCAATTGGGAGGCTGAGGCAGGAGGATTGATGCAAGTTCGAGACCAGCCTGCTCTACAAAATGAGTTCAAGGCCACCCTGAACTGCATAGCAAGACCCTGTCTCAAAAAGGAAAAAAAAAAATCTGATAACAGTCCATTATCCCAGCTCCACAGTGAACTCCTAAAACCCAGCACTAAGAAAGCAGCTGAGCTGTCAGTGTGCAGAAGGCCTCAACAGGTCACGGCACCAGAGTTGACAAGTGTGAGACATTCTGGTCTCACCACCAAGGCAATTCAGATCAAAACAGTGAGACAGCCCTGACCACCCATGAGGGCCCAGGCAGGGCAGGTGGGCAGGCGAGCAGCGAATCCACAGATGTGGATGGGGGTGCAGGATGGTGTGGCCATGTGGCGACAGGGTTTCTTTTTTTCTTTTGTCTCATTTTGCCTTTTTGAGACAGGGTCTCCCTATGCAGCTTAGACAGGCCTTGAGCTCACTTTGTAGCCCAGACTGGCATCGGCCTCACAGGGATCCTCCTGCCTCTCCCATGGCTTCTTCCACAGCGCCATACATCACGGCGTACCGTGCAGGTACTCGCCAGCATGTCACCGGCCGGAGATGGAGATGTGTCCACACAGCGCAGCACACAGCGTTCACTGCTGCTTTATTCCCGATTTCTAAGTCTTGAAGGAACCAAGATCTCCTTCAGGAAGTGAGTGGAAGAGGGACCCCAGGCTCATGGCAGTGGCAGCAACAGGCAGGATGTGGCGCTAGCTCAGGCCGCCAGGCATGGAGCGCATGCTCAGGGCAGTGCACACCCGCAGGCCACAGAGCCCACACCCCGGTCATGGGAGTAACAGCAGCCGCGCCCGCCTCGGACACAGGGATGGGAGCTGAGGGGCCATGGGTCCAAATCCCAGCACTCCTCCTCACCAGCACAGCACACTCAGGGGACAGACAACTGGCCAGGACCCCACTGGAGCAGCTGGGAGTGGAAACAGCCCTCCCACGGCGTGTGCGGAGCAGAAGGCACAGATGTCCCTGGGAGGAAGCATTGCAGCCCTGTCTGGCTGCAAAGACGCGGGGAGCTCGCATCCTCTGGCAGCTCGCATCCTCTGGCAGCAGCACCTTCAGAGCTGCCTCAGGCAGCCCAAGCTGAAGGCCCAGCACAGGCCTTCCCGGCGGAGGACGCAGGGATTGCACTGCAGCCGAGGGCCTCCCTGCTGGCCATGTCCGCCTTCAGGGGCTCGCAGGTGCCCTCCTCTTCCTCTGCTCAGCTCTCACGGCTCACCAGGTCCTCTGGAAGGAAGACGCTCGCCCGCCCACCTCCTCGCTCCTGGGCCCGCTGCAGCACACAGCCCGGCAGAGGCAGCTTGTGTGGGGCTTTGGGCCGGGCCCTGGGGTTCTGGTCCCGGTAACCAGCAGACACTGAGCCTGGGAACAGGGTACCCCCACGGCACAGCCGCAGGATGCTCAGAAAGTGCAGGCTCTGAAAGGGTGAGAGCCCAGCTCCTCACGCCTCCTGGGACTTTTCCAGGTGCTCTTCTACATCGCTGTTGACAGCAGCAAGCTCCAGTCACATTTCGGGGCATGTAACATCCTCTTCAAGGTTGGATTCCTGGAGGAAGGGGTCTGGGTGGCAGGAGGCGGTGGGGCATTCCAGAAAGCCTCTCTCCTTCGCTGGGGTGTACATCTCCTGACACCGCATCCAAGCAGGACGGGAGTGCCTGTGGTCAGAAGGTGAGACCACCAGAATGCTCCAGATTATGATGGGGAAGGGAAAATGCGCCCTACCTTAGCTCCTGCCGAGAGCCCAGGGGGAGGTTTCACTGTAAGAATTCAGTCAGACATGCTCATAGCCATCTTGAGTTAGAACTACTGTGGTTTCCCAAAAGCAGCCCTAGGTGGGTCCCCAGAAAACTATAACCAGACGAAAACAGCAGTGCATGGATCGTTCCGAGAGGCCCTGCCGCTAGGACTGGCCCTGGCTCTCTGACGCTGGCTTAAGAGGAGCCAGGTACATCCTGGCTAGGAGGCAATCTCTTTTGCCCTAATCCATGATAAATGTCCCTTCCCTGACCCAAGCTGGGATCAGGCTGTCTCACTGCCACCCAGGGCCACGCTTCTGTCTGTAGGTGCCCCTGTAAACTGCATCTGGTACGGTCCTAGATCTGGCTGCCTGTCTTTGACCTTGTGACACCTGGTGCTGGTTCTCACCTCGCAGGGCAGGTTGTTCTAGAACAGTCTGCGGTGCCTTTCCACCTGCTCACTCCTGCCTGAAGCACCATCCATTCTGCCCCCAAGAATCTGGGTTTTGTGGTTCAGTGTCATTAGGCCCAACCTTAGTTTGTTATCCCCCAAAGTACCAACAAAGAGTTAAGACATACAGAGCTTTCAACACTTTCAAACACCCTTGTTTAGAATATAATCAGCTGCTTCTCTTTCCACTAAAAGTGCTTTGTGGGGCTGGGGAGATGGCTCGTACAATAAGTGCTTCCCTGGCAAGTGCAAGGGCCTGAGTTTAATCCCCGGTTCCACCAAAAAATAAAAATAAAAAATAAAAGTGCTTTGTGAGGCAGAGGCAGGAAGGTTGCAAGTTCAAGCCCAGCCTAGTCTTGAACAGATCAATTGTTCAAGACCCTGTTTCAAAACAAAAAAGGGCTGGGTGTAGCTGAGAGAAGGCCTTAGTTCAATGGAAAGCAGAGGCTCCTCACCCGCCCAGCCCTTCCTGTGTTCCCAGGATGGAGGAACTCTGCCCGGAGTGGTCCTCTCTGATCAGCAGACCCTGGAAGTCCCTGGACCTACTGGGATCTTTAATTCTTGTCGCTTCCCTTTAGCTCTTCAGAGAGAAGCTCCCCATCTCACAGAAGGGACACATGACAGCTGCGCACATTCACTGACTTGCAGAAGGGAAAGAGCCCGGCCCCAAGAAGCCCATCACAGGGCACCTGGCCACACCCTCTGGGCGGAGCTTCACCTTTCAGGGACTTACCCTCTGCCTGAGGGTTTCTGTGGGGTGCCCAGGGTCAAGCTGGAAGGACCTTCCAGGTAAGTGCACCTTCCCCCCTCAGCAGAGCTGGGGTCCCACTTGAAAATGACCTTTTCCAACAGCGCTCCCCCACCCCCGCTCTGCGGGGTTACCAGGTCACTCCCATGACAATCCTTGCCTCTGCCTGTTCCCAAGAAGCACTGGGCTGATCAGGTGATAGTGCAGTTTCAATAAAGAACCGTTTGGACGCAAGTCGCATTGCTGTGGATCCTCCCGCTCCCCTCGAGCACCCTCGTCTCGTCATGCTTGCCGCCTTCTGCAGCGGCTCCACAAGTCCTTTTCTGTGAATGGCTTTCCCAGGTATGGCCAAAAACACAGCAACTGCTGCTGCAAGCGCCGCCCAACAGAAAGGCAGCCTCGTAACACGACAGTGTCCTCATCGCCTTGTTCACCTGTTCTGGGACCATGTGGCAGGATGACCTTGGAAGGTCAACATTTTGAATTAATTCAGGAGATCTAGGGACTCAAGACTGCATACCGAAGACCCTCCAGAAAGAGGGCTCCCGAGCTGCCATAGAAAGCCAGGACGGTGGGATCTTACACCAAGCGAGGGGAGGAGCTTGGAGGGAGATGTGTGGCGATGTGTCCTTTACTGTCACACTTGAAGTTTAGACGTTCCCCTCATGTTTTGACCACTTGACTACAAAGCCCATCTTTTATCAGTTAACTTCTGCCCAGAAAGACAGTGAGCCATGGTGCCCTCTCCTGGCAGTAAAGCCCAGGCAGGAAGCCCTGGGATCCCCACCTCCCACACAGGGCCAGCAGCCCTCCCTGTGTCCCACAGCAGGCTCTGCCCCTGGGCCTGAGGGAGCCGGGAGGGGTGCAGGCTGGAGGAGGCAGATGCCAGCAGCCTTTTGCTGCCTGTCTGCGCATTTCACACTGACAGGCTACCGGGGGTGTAGCACTATTTTTATTTGAAACGCCAGTTACCATAGAAACAGCCATGTGACCTGATACTTATTCTAAGTCACACAGAAAATACCCTTGGGAAAGGGGAGAGTGCAGCGGAGCAAGAGCGGTGCCTGGGAGAGGGGCCGCCACACCCCACCGCCTGGGCCTGGCCATCCACAGACCCTGCCAGTCATTGGCTTCACTGTGCCCCGAGGGCCTACGGATGGCTGTTCTGGCAATTTGGGGGACGCTGCATCCTGCCCAGGTGGTCCTGTGAGCACCACCCTCCCTGGAGTCACAGTTCCCTCTCGGTGGCCCCAGCTGCAGGTCAAGACTCAAGTGCTAAGGACCACTTAGCTCTCACTGGGCAGGGACAGAGGGACATGATGGATATGATCTGAGACCCCAGCACAGGCCGGCCCAACGACGCCTCTCTGCTTGGCCATCCAGGTTCGAGCTCCCTGTACCACAGTGTTTCTTCCATCAGCAAAGCCCAGCCCTGGCAGTGCCCGCAGCTGAGGTCTGAGGGACACAGAAGACCCCAAATGTCCCCATGAGGCTCAGGGGGCTTGGAACAGAGGGTGCAGAACCCCGCCCAGCTGAGGCACACCAGCTCCTAGGCCATCTCAGCGCATGCTGGTTGCCATGCTGGGCCTTGCGTGTGGCCTGGGCCCCACTGTGTCCGACTGACAGCCTTCTCATGAGACTTGTGCGTGGTTATAAATCTATGATCCCCAGAGCAGCCAGTGGTCAGTAATCATTAACGCTACCGTGGGACATGACGGGCATGAGCACTTTATGGGTCTCTCATTGCTACAGCAGGATGCACGAGGCAGGGGTGGCAAGCTTTCTGCCTCCTAGGTGTCTTCCTGAAGGAGCAAAAGGCATTCTCCTACGGTGGCATGTACGTGCACACCCGCACGCGTACTCACTGGTAGCAGCACAATTCAGCATAGAATCGGCACATCTTGGAAGTGGCTTGCATGTCTATCGACAACGGAAGAGATGCGGCGAACACGGCGCTGACACGGCAGCGCACTGCTCTACCATCACAAGGATGCTCTCGTGTGTAGGAAAGTGCATGCTCCTCGAGGCCACAGTGTTAAGAGCAGCAAGTCAGACCCACGGGCTGAAATACTGCCAAGTGCTGAGGTAACTCAGTCTTGAATAAGTGCTTGGCAAAATTTTGCTTCTGTTTGCAAACTGTGTTGAGTGGCAGTGCCAGGGAAGTAGTTTAGCGGCATAAGCATCTGCCTGGCAAGCACAAAGTCTCCAGTTTGATCCCCAGTACCAAAAACAACTCATTGTTGCATCGGGTGACAGACACAAACAACCCAGGCCACCTTTCCCACACAAACACAAACGTGGCTAGCTCTTCCAAAATCGTAGGATGAGTTAAGTTTGAGAACCAAGGTGCCACGGTGTGAAAGAGAAAAAAGGCAGAAAGAACAGGAAGTACGGTGAGCTTTTTCAAATGAGAAAGGGAATAAGAGGGGGCGGGGCAGAACTGAAGGGGGAAAAAGAGCTTTTGCAAAACAGAAGGGGGCCAAGAGCTGGGGCGGGGCTCGGTACAGTGGTGCCCACCTGCCAGCTCCCCACAGCGGCTGCGATCCTTCCGCCCTGCACACATGGACTAACAAAAAAATAAAGAGGCTTCCTTAGCCCAGTTTTAGAAGCTGAGACCCCAGGTGTGGGCGGTGTCTCGGAGAGCTGCAGCGACTAGGTGAGAACCCAGCTCCCCAAGCCGGAAGTGAGCTCGGGCTGAGGCCCCTGGCCTGCCCAAGAATGCACCTTAGAGCGTAAGGGCGTCAGCGGACGCCACAGCTCTTACCGCTGTGTGGGCACCAGGCCTCCTGCGCCTGAGCTCCAGGGGACAAACCGCGTCCCAGACTCGGTGCTCATCACACCCACAGCTCGGTCATCACAATTACGAGGCACGCACTAACTTGGACCCGTGCTTAGCTGTGCGCAAAGACTGCCGCAGCCCAGCCCACCGGGCCCCTGCGGCCGCTTCCTGCACGGCCTGAGCCAGGTGAGCTCTGCTCCCTCAGGGCAGACGCAGGTGGTGTGCACGAGGAGCAGCGGAGCCGCGAGCTGGGACTCGGGCCTGGACAGCTCCAACTACTGAATCTTTGCCTTTGGCTGACACATGAGGGAGGCAAATGACCCTGGGACAGCCTCGAGAAGATGGTGACAGGGCAGGCAGGGCCTGAGGGGCACCCTGGAGCTGGAGTGTGTGAGGGTGGCTGCCGGGCCTCTTCTGCCTTGCAGATAGCTCTTCACCGAGGCCTTCTTTGGCAGCCTGCAAGACCCGCAGACCATGAACACACTCAGAGAAGCAACTGAGGTCTCCGGGCTGCAGCAGGCCTGTCAGAGTCCCAGGGCGCTCTTTGTGCTGGGGCACTGGAGGCTGCTTGAAGATGGAGCCCAAGGTTCTAGGGACCCACCTAGCTGCTTCCTCTCGGGGTGTCGGTCAGTGGGGCTGGGATGTCGGGAGCCCCTAACTTCCACCAGTTCTAGGCCCAAATCTCCAAGGTGGGCCTGAAGCCCACTGGAACCCAGTCATCAGGTCCTGTCCCTGGGAAGTTGGTCTGGGGACCTTTCAGTGAGCTTGCAGCATCCTGCCTGAGGCAGAAGAGCAGGCTGCTCACTGGTATTTGCATTCCTGGAGGCCTTTGCTCAGGGATTAAATCTGCCTCCTCGTACAGTTCTTGATGTTCACATGGACCACTGACAAGAACTTTGCTCTGGACCCTTTGATCTGATAAGATTCCCCACAGCTCAGGGCAGAGGTTGGGGGGGGCACAGGGGGCCTCGGGCAAAGCTGGGCCCTTAGCACCTTCTTCCCCCAGCTGAGGCTCACTCATGCCACCTCCTCCATGCTGCAGAGACCCAGAACAGCTCAAATCCAAGCCAACCCAGCTACTGACAGGAAACTGCCATAAGCAAATTCATACTGAGGTGTGATGGATTGTCCCCTGCTGCACAGGGGGCTGGTTGAGAGGAGGGCGGGCCCATCTCAGCTGCCTCCAGGTTGCTGGGGGCAGAGGGGTCGTCCCTTCCCTCACACTTCCACACCCCTTGCCATCCCTTTTGAGTGTTCTGGTTCCGCCAAAGCTTTCACAGCTCTTGATTTCTGCTCCAGGTTTTTATTTTAGAAAAGCAGACCTGGGGTCACAAGCCTGCAAACAGGTGGAGCGCGAGGCCTGTGCCCGGACTCCAGCATGCCTTGTTCTCCTTAATCTGCTGCCTTTTTGCATCTTCTCATTCTGCAGGGCTTTCAGAAAAGAAAAGGGAAACCAGAGCCATGTGATAGAATATTGGAATCAGAAAATTAGAGACACGGTCACACACCCTTTCCTGGGTGGAGCTAAGATCCTCAGAGGTTGGGAGCGGTGAGAGTCATGGGGAGTGGAGGTTTCTTTCAATGCAGTTTCCCAGGTCCACTCTGGGAGGCTGATTTTGCAGGTCTGGAGTCAGATCTGAGACTCTCTGACAAGGTGGGGTGCAGGCCATGGCAGAGGAGGTCACCTTTAGAGTTTCACTGTGTTCCTTTCAATTAGCATTTCTCAAAGACAGGGGTCCCTAAAGCCCCCCCATGCCTTGGTTGCACAGAGCCCCCCAAGCATCAGAGAATGCTGCTTCTTACCTTTCAAAGGTTAACATGCAGCTTGAAACTTGAATACTTCACAAAAAAGTCGGGTACCTCAAGGATTAAAAGCCTACAGATGACCTGGCTTGGTCGTGTCTGTCTGACTGTGTGAATGAGAGCTCTGAAATCTGTGATTGTGTGTAGACATTACAGGCACGAGCTCGCCATAATGCATGCCCTTGAGAGAGAAGGCAGATCACATTAACAGGGACAGGAGCGAATGCGCAGGCTGCCCCTCGGGCTGCGGGTGTGGGCCTGTAGGTGCCTGCTCCACACGCCGGGGTCCTGGGGCGGTCTGCTGACTCAGAGAGGAGCAGCTCCCCCCATCACCGCACAGTTCTGCTCAGAAATGCCACCTATGCCGAGGTTCTGGTGGCACACAGTCCTCTCCATTCACCTCCGATGCGGAGAAATAGAAAATTGGCCTCAAAGTAGCTAATAATAATTTAAAAATTATTTTATAAAGGATTTCTAGCCAGGCCCATAGCGGTGCAGTGATTCCCTTGCAGGATGCCCAGTGCCACAGCACCACCCAAAGGGGGTCACGTGTCACCCCAATGGGCAACTAGACAAAAGCACCCCCTGCAGAGGGTCGGTGGGCTCTGTATATGTATTTCAGGTTAATGTTGCAGACCAAGATTTAGGAAGGGAAGAAGCAGGGCCAAGACGCCCCATATTCCAGTTAGAGAAGAGCGCTCTGGTGTGTTCACAGGCTGTAGCCAATGCTGCAGACAGAGCTGCAGACCTGCACAGGCATGGCGCAGCCCTAGGTCTGCCTGGTTGGCCCCCGAGAAGCACCTCGTGATTAGGAGAACTAGCCACAACTCCACCACTCCCCTTGGGCTGCGCGTCCAGGATGTCAGCACCTTCCGTCTCTCCCCTGCACCCCAGGCTGTGTTCCCTTCCTCAGGCCCCATGATCCTGGCTGGACCTGAGGAGGCCGCAGGGTGCTGCTGGAGGAAGTGCAGATATTCCCAACACTTTCCCTCTGGGTCTCTCAGCCCCTCAACTTACATCTTAATCTGTTCTCTAGGAGGACAGATCTTGAAAAAGGGGGGTTTGGGTGCAGGATATTTACCTAGAAGTGACCCAGCATGCAGCACTAGGGGAGCAGGGTGGCAAGCCAGCCTGGGGACCTCTGGAGCTGAGCATCACCACCAGGGCACTCCTGGAGCCAGTGTAGGACAAGCCCCTCAAAGCACCATGGTGGTCCTTAGCCAAGGGCCACTCACAGAAGTCCATTCCAGGGAGCTTTGGCATCCAGAAAAAAATCTGCTACCAGAAAAACTTTCAGGCAATGAAATACCAACAGTTAGAAATCTGGCAGCAGTGACAAGATGGGGCCAGGCACCTGCAGCAAGGATTACAGAGACCTCTGGCCCTTTACTGTCTTGGTCAGAGACAACTTCCTATCAGTGAGACTCAAGGAAGGAGGGGAGGCTAAAAGGACAGATGTAGGAAATCAAATCTGTTCCTGTCACCATACTTCAAATGCTGCAATACTTACAATGAAGGCAGAAGCTTATTCTTCCAGGGAGGACAATGTGTATGAAGACATTGCAATATGATGTCACATGAGACTTCTCAGTAGACAAATATGCACAGAAAAGTTCAGGGAAATATCACAACAGCGATCACAAAGCCAGTGAGAATAGCAGGAGGGAGGGAAGGAGGGAGAGGGAGAGAAAGAGAGATTCCCTTGTAACAGGTGGCAATCATCATCGAGGAACACCATGGACTTCAGAGGCTTGACAAAGCCAAGGCCAAGGGACTGAAGGTGATAGGGACCTGTGACTTGGATGACAGCTGCCTTCTGATTTAGAATAGCATGTGTTGGCGAACACAGCCTCCCTTAGATAAGTCTGGTGCCATCTGAATTTTGCCCTGGTAGGAATCTCAGCTCTGCCCCGGTGGGTCACCCCCATCGCCACTGCTGCTGGCTCTCAGAATGCTCAGCTTGCCAGTCATGTTACCCTGGTCTCCCCAAGACTCAGATTTTTGCGAGAAAATATGAGTATAGGTCATCTCACCCTAACCCTAACCTTCTCCCAAGTGTCAGGTGTGCAGTCCGAGCTCTGTCTCTCCCTGCTCCTGCCTCCTTTCCCTTATGCCCCCAGGTGCTCACCCAATACACCTCTTGATTCTGTGATCCTGCTTCAACATCTGCTCCTGCAGGACCTCAATGGGACACAGCACCAGAGCTGCCTTGGAACTGTCCACAGCTGTGGTGCTGAAATCAGAACTAGGCCGGGGAGATGATGCAGAAACTATATTTGTGTTCACCCTCATTGATGGGTGAGCATGAAATAAATCAGGTATGCCATCGGATCTTCTCCACCAGGGGAAGTGCCTGATGCTTTCCAAGGGGACAGAGGAGCTTGCCACAATCTTCAACCTTCAGGCAGAACTCTAGAGCCAAGAGCAGGGTGGCTGCCACCTCTCCTGCTTTGCAGCCTCCTGCAAGTGCCCGGCAGAAATCCAGCTGGAAAGACTGAATAGAGAGGTCAGCAGTGGGGCCAGGGAATGACTGTGTGGACCAGCAGGTGATGCCTGGAATGAGAGCAGTGTACCCTTTGGTGTCATCTGGGGGCATGTCTCCTCTGGGGCCACAGGTCTTTGTCCTGCCAAGATGGTTGTCTCAATTACTTTTCACTCATTGCTGAGACAAAATACCCATGACCCAAAGTTAGAGACGATAGGTCTATTTAGTTCACAGTTTGTAGAGGTTTCAGTCCCTAGTCGGCGGGCTCCCAGGCAGGGTGGCTGACTGCAGGGTGGCAGTCAGGCGTTGCAGACAAGAGAGCAAAAATAACAAGGGCCGACCACAGCTCTTTCTATCCCTTATATCTTCCATACTACTTAGGGCAGGTATCAGTCACATCCTTAATTTAATCCAAGCACCCTTGAGCCTACCACTGCACCATAAATCAATCCCCATGTCACCCATTCTAGGACCAGCCACCTCTCAAAAAGCCCCACCTGTGACTCCGTGAGGCTTGGGGAAACATCTAGACTTGAGCTATGGCAGTGGTGATAGAGGGGACAGCTTGGATCCTTCCACGAGGTTTCATGCCACCCCCATCAGGGACCAGCTCTGTGACATCAGCCAAATTACATCTCTGAGCCTCAGAAGTTTCACCTGTAACACACATGTGGGACTAGATCAGAGATTTTCAAACAAGGAACTCTAGGAAGTCCCAGCCCCTTTATGGGCTCCCAAGAAATTTGGGAGGAGAGAAGAGGCAGCCGAGGTAAACCCGCTCTCCCTAGAGCACTGATGGTGAAAGAGCTTCAGGTGGTGGAGCTTTCAATGATGCAAACAGGTTCCTAGCACTGCCCAGAGGTCTAAGAGAAAATGTTGGAAACTGAGGCAGGGTGATCTGCCCTTCTTCATCATACATCTATGGGCCTTCAGTCAAACTCTGAGGCCTGCTACGTGCTAGTGTGTGGCCTTGGAAAGCCAGCCAACACCTCTGGTTCATTCTTGTCACCTGTGAATGAACAGGACCATTGGCTGTGAACATGTGTGATGTGTCAGGTGACACGCACCTCCCTCTTCGACACACAGGCACCCAAAAGTGGCAGCGCCAGCCTCCCAGCCAGCTGCTGAGGCTCAGGGACGCTGAGCGCCACACCCACTGCTCAGCCAGCTCGTGGCTCTGCATCTGCCACGCCTCACATCTGTGTTTTGAATAAGTGAGACCATTAATGTGAAGGTGTTTTATGAGAATAAACACAGCCAGGCATGGGGGCTCATGTTTCTCATCCCAGCAGTTGGAGGCAGGGTTAGGAGGAGCCCAAGTTCAAGACCAGCCTGTCTCAATGCAAATAAAATAAGCTCATGACGTAGGCACTTGTAATTATTGTGCTCTTTCAGAGTCAGAATGGCGCTTACCCAAAGGGACCTAGCTGGACCCAGCTCACAGGCCACTGGCAATGTGCTGGCTCTGCCTGCCCTTCCCTGTGGCTCTTCGTCTCCTTCCTTGCTCAGGGCTGGGGTGCCAACACCGCCCAGGGCCCACCCTGGCTCTGTGGCTGTGAAGTTCCAGCCCTGCCTCTCTTGCCTCCCTCTGGGGCTGGCTAATGAGGACACACTGACCGCCACAGCCACCTCCCTTGCCTGGCCATGTAAAGCTTGGCTTCCCCATCAGGGTCCCTGAAGTGGAGGAGGCCTCCAGCCTGTGAGCGACAGGAGATTGGGAGGCATCCCCAGGTCAATCCAAGCCATACTTGCTCCCACAGTAGATGCAGAAGCAACTGCTTCCTATGACCAGCATTTGTATTTAGTTCCTTAGTATTTGTTGCATATTGATACTGAATATTTATTTAAACATTCTAGAATGTTCACCAGTCTTTTCCGTACATCTGCACTTGTGTATCCTTCATATTAATTTGGCTTTCTCCAGGTTATACGCTCAAGACAAGACGGACTCAAGTTACGGCCCTCGCTCCATACCACTCCTCTGCCAAGACTCTCCGACTGCCTCCACACAACTGATGGGGGCCCTTGATGCTGACTTCCTTGTCCTTGGAGATGCCTTTAGAACACGCTTCCCTCTCAACACCAGGACAGTTGTCCCCGAGTGTGGTGACTTCTCCTTGACCACACACACACACGAGCAGCTCTCCCAGGAGCCAGCCTCCCAACCTCAGCAGGAGCAGGTGCCAGCTTGTCCCACATGGACACTGGCGGGAGACTGGTTGGCAGTGCTGCCGGGTCACTTCAGCGCTAAAGTTGGAAAAGCACGTACGCCCAGCATCATGAATCCTGAGTCTACCTTAACCTTAGCGTGACTGTGATGGTTTGGGTCTGGATGTGCCCCCAAAGCCTCAGACACTCCTGGGGGCCACTTTCCAGACACGGCTGAATCTACAGTCTGTGATTGACTCGTGGCCCAGTGCTAGGATTCAGGGCGTGAGTGCTACCTGCGACGTAGGGTGCATCACCTGTTTATAATACAAGGGACAGCTAGAGACTTGCACTCTCCGCTCTCATGGCTTTTGCTGTCTTCCACCACCATGAACCACTGCCCTCTGCCACTGCCACCCTGCCTTGGACCGAGTGGACTGTGGACTAAAACCTCTGCCAACTGTGAACTAAATAAACCTTTTCCTCTTTAACTTTGGGTGGCAGGTGTTTTGTTCCAGCAATGAGAAAAGTAACTAACACAAGGACTAACTTTTAGGCTTCAATAATATGTAAACCCATTTCTCTACAGCGCCTCTGTGCTTTAATGCTTCATCAACTGTAACTGAACAACACTTTGGGCATTTGGTCTCTTCCTTTTACAATTTTACACGCTACTGACCACAAGTCAAGAATCATTGTAACCTAAAAAGAGAAACCAAGAAACAGCAGAAGCAACTCCCAGAGGGTAAAATGAAAGCCAGTCAAATGTATCATTACTAAAATCTACGTAAACTAAAACATCTTGATAGATAATTGTTATGGTTTGTGTCTAGTTGTCCCCCTGAAGCCTCCTATAGTCATGAGGGGGGGACTTCTAGAGTTAGAAATTAATTCATGATCAAGGCTGGGATGAGGATGACGATGACGATGATGATTATGATTATTATTATTATTATTATATTATTCAGGGGCACACAGCCTGAATGTAACGCAAGCAAGACAGACTTGCTCTCTGCAGCCACTGCTGCTGCTGCTCCTCGCTTTTTCTCTCTGCTCTTTGCCGCCACCATGAGCGTCTGCCCTCTGCCATGCGCCGCTCGGCCTTGGAGCCAGCTCAGTATGGGCTGAGACTTCCAGTAGCTATGGACTCAACAAACCTTTCCCTCCCTAACCTTGGGTGTCGGGTGTTTGTCCCAGCAATGCGAGAAGAGTAACTGAGAAATAATGATATTAGATTAGGAAAGAAAAAACACCATCCCAAGAACGGTGTTATTTGGCATCTCGCTGTCTGTGGGCTTCTGCTGTGTTCGGTCTCCTGTGCTGGCATCTACTTTCTTGTGGCTTTCCGCTCTCCGGCTTTCCAACAGCCTAGTGTGGCCCCTGTGGCCATTCCGCCATCCAGGTGTCAGTGTCCGTTGCTGGATGCCTCATTTTTAAGTGTTTTTCTTAACTCAGAGTTCAAAATCAGCAGATCTGACCGACCACATCATATCTACATGCCAGAATGAGGCTGGTGTGTGGGTTGGCGGGCTCTGCTGCCTCCAACCCAATCAGGTTTAAACTTGGACTCCAGGGACACAAAACATGACTACTGACAGTCGGGCAGCACAGCATCTGGCGTGTCCTTTCCTGCCAATCCTGGGATTTCTGGGAAGTTAATTACATTCTTATGTACATCATTCCCAACTTTATAGTTATGAACCTATTACCACTTATGCCTGATCAAAAACAACAAGGGGGATCCAATCAGGAAGGGAGCTCCTGGGGCGGGCGAGAGAGCTCAGCAGGCTAAGCGCCTGCTTCGGCAAGCGCAGAGACTTGAGTTTGATTCCTAGCACCACATGCTGCACCGGCCCTGACCCTGCGCACACTGAGCCAGCCACTGAAACCAGGCATGGTGGCCCAGGCCCGTAATCCCAGTACTGTGGAAGCTGAAAACAGGAGGATCACTACAAGTCCGAGCTGCAGAGAGAGACCATGTGCCAAATATACTAAATAAATAAAATAAAGTGCCCTCTAAAGTCTCTTGTTTGAAGCTGGGGTCTTGTGGGGAGGGGT
Source organism: Tympanoctomys barrerae (assembly GCA_002564285.1). NCBI lineage: Eukaryota > Metazoa > Chordata > Mammalia > Rodentia > Octodontidae > Tympanoctomys > Tympanoctomys barrerae. The sequence continues at coordinate 42,852 of NDGN011409865.1, forward strand.
GGGCCAGTTGAGGTGTGACTTGGAAGGGTCCATTCCTGTCCCTGGCTCCTTCTTCTCTTTCTGCTTTCTGGATGTCAGGTGGTAAGCAACTGTCCCCTGCCATACCCTTCCACATTGGGAGCATGGAGCCAGCTTACCTTGGGCTGGACCCTTTCAAACTCTGAGCCAAAATAAAGTCCTCCTTTAAAATGGATCATGTGAGGTATGTTGTCGAGTGGCAGCAAAGGTAAGACACAGAGATTGCGCTGCAACCTCCTCCCACCCCAGGGAGGGGCATAACGTGCGTCACCCGAACACCACTTACGTAAAATCCAGAAATAGAGATTCAAGACAGCAGAATGGAGATGGCCGGCGCGTGCCTCCTTGTCCACAGGGAGGAGCCAGTGCAGAAGGCGCATGGCTGCACTGAGCGGTGAGCAACAGTGGGAGAACCCTAGAAATCAGCCGGCAAGGGGCTGGAACCTCGCAAGGTTCAGAGAGCTGGAGCAGCAGCACAGTGAGAGAGGCAGGGGAAGCCGCAATCTGCCTCCCCAGCTCCATGGCCAGGGCAGCGTGGTCTCCCATGGCAGGGCCCAGGTGAGCGACGCAGGCTGTCCGTGCAGGTGCTGCAACCCCAGCTGCTGGGCAACTTCCGGTGCCCACACTGCAGCCCTCTTAGGCAAGCAACCTGGAGTCTGCACAGCAGCTGCTTTGGGAAAGGAGGGCCTCTTCTCCTGTGAACACCCAGCGGCTGTTGTCTGGCAAGGCTTGAGGATGTGGGGCTCGAACCACAGCATCCTGAGCCTGACTGCTTTGTTGAAGCAGTCACTTAAGTGACTGAGCTAATGGGCAGGCCCCCTGTTGTCTGAGTCTGTGGAGGTCCGTGGGTCAGAAACCCCTGCCTGGCCCCCGTTCAGACCTGACAGCCTTTCCACTGCATGTACCGCAAGCCCTAGGCTCAGCGCACGGCACGGCGTGGTGTGCAGCACACGGGCGGGCGCAGAGGCTGCCTCCAAGCAGCAGCCGATCGGGTGTCTGCCCGAGACCGACGGTGTGGCCTGCAGCGCACAGGCCTGCCCTGCGCCGGCCGTCATGGCAGATGCCTGGGCAGCTCTCCCCTCTTCCCTGTGCCATCGGAGGTGCCTGTTCCTGACACAGTTCAACACTGATTTACTAGTCCTCTGTCAAAACTTTACCCCACTTTAAATTTTCGTAAGGAATTTTCAGGAGAATATCTGCTATGAATGGAAGCCAACACAGCTTGAGGCTTATCTTGCTAGATCATCATAAATATTACATATTTTAATATGTCATAATATACAAAGATGAGACATTGTGGCAGAATCAGGCACAACTAAGCAGGGGCTGCTGAAGGTGTGGGGCACAGAGGAGGTACCGTGGAATTTGGGGGGTTAGACACAGGCTTCCAGCCCACTATGTGTATGGATAAACTCTTGCTGGGCATTTAGTTCCAAATTTATTTTTTAATTTTAGGACAGGGTGTACAGGGTGTACAGGGTCTCACTGCGTAGCTCGGATTCGCATTGATCCTCCTGTTCACAGCCTCCCAAGCACTGGGATTATAGGCTTGCACCACCACACCCAGTCTCAATTGCTGTCTCAGTGCACCCTGGGGGATGGGGCTGGCACAGCAGGCCCAGGGATCGAATCCCCGGCCCCTGCACCTGCCTAAGCAGTAAATTTTTTTTGCAGCACTGGGGATTTAAACTCAGGACCCTGCGCTTGCCAGGCAAGCACTTATTCTACTGAGCTATCTCCCCAGCCCACAGCAAATTTCTTGATTCTTGCCACCACAAGAATCTCTTAGAACTTTCTGCCAATGTTTAGACAATTGCATTTATTGCTTAATGATCCCACCTACTGTTTTGTCTATCAAATGATTCATTTTTCCCTCGAGAAAGTTCTCAGGCTGGGGAGATAGCTCAGTGGCATAAGCACCTTCCTGGCAAGCACAAGGTCCCAAGTTCAAGCCCCAGTACTGCAAATAAATAAATAAATAAAAAGTTTTCTTCCCTGAGGATGTTCTCTCTGCTATTTGTATCAAAATAATAATGTCTGAAATCACACCCCTGGGAGAAACACAGGACTACCAAGGTTAAATCAGAAAGAAAAATTGCCAAGAGCCACCCACATCACACGACGGGAGGATGACAGAAAATCCGGGGACCAGCCAATCTGGGGTTGGAAGTGTCACCCACTGCCCCAGCCCTCTCTGGAACTGGCTGGGAAATGGATGAATGGAGGCCATCTTCTCACAGGGCCACAGCCTCTGGTCCCCAGCCCCCACTTCCAGAACCTCTGGACGCTTTACTTGTAGCTAGTTACAGACCTTGCCTTTGATGGATAGGAGGCTATTTTTAGGCTTGATACGCACCATCTAAATATTCATAAGTTAGGCTGCAGAAATGTTGCTGTGCTAACAATATTCCTACCTTGGGGTTTTCAGATAAAGAATTACAGACTTGCTGTATGCAAAATCCCAAGGGTAAAGATTACCTTCTTTTTAAAGATGCTAAAACAGATGTAGAGATACTAAGCAACTTGCCTGCGGTCACACAATAAGCTGCAGAATATTCTACACTTTGACAGAACCAGTGTGCCGATGGCGACGTCCAGTGGACAAGGCTTCACCTAGCACAGCCGGGAGCCGATTACACCTCAAGGCGGGTTGGCACTTTGTAATAGACTGAAAATTGCAAAAAGATGCTTTGCCACTGGCAATGTCGTGCAGCTGAGACTCCGACCCAGCTCCCAGAGAGGCGGCCCTTCCCCCCTTTCAAGGAAATGGTGCCCTCAAACGCCAAGGAGGTACATCTCTCCTCCTCCTTTAAAAGCAGAGGAATTTGATAAAGCAGTTCCTTGGCAAAGAAAAAAAAAAAAAAAACCACTAGACCAAAATCAAAACAAATCACTTTTTGCATATTAATCAGGCTCCTGATTGAATCTGTGCTAGCTGCCGCGAGATGAATGTTGAAAGCCCTGCTATTTAAGCATAACTAATTTTAAAAGATGCACCTAGAAACAGCCACCCGGGAGAGCTGCTCAAGCCGCACCCACCCCGTGCTTTGTGAGGGGCTCTACCATTGGTGGGCGCCCCCGGTCCTGACGTTTGCTTTCCCCATCCCCCACCATCAGCGGGGTTGTTTTCCAGGACCTGTGGGATGTGTTACTCCAGCCCCCAAAAGTGTGCAAGAGAGCTCATAGGGGAGGCCCTGATGTGCCAAAAAGGAGGTCCAAGAGGGCCTCACAAAACTTGAGCCCCTGTGGAGCCAGAAGATGATATGCCCCGCCCGCGGAGGCAGCTAACGGACCTTTGGTGAATTTAACCTCAAGGGGCACTCCTGGGGCCCTCCCATCTCTCCTCAGATCTTCCGCACCCTGCCTGCACCTGCATCCCCACTTCTGCTGTGTTGATCTGCGGGGTTGGGGGTGGCTCTGCTCCCGGCTTTGGGTGCTTGCCCCTGAGCAAGGCCTTGGGGCCACCTGACAGGGATGGCGAAATCTCACCTTCCTTGACACTGCTGAGTCAGGGCAAGGCTTCAGTTTTGCTTGAAGTCAATCAATGCCCCTGCCTGTGCCTCTGGCCTTTCTTTGTTCCCTTCTCTCACCCCTTCATTGATTTCTTTCTCCTTCCTTCCACTTTCTTTCTTTTCTTTTTCTTTTTCTTTTTTTGTACCAGGAACTGATCTCACCCTTGCCAGGCAAGTGCTGTACCAGTGAGCCACATCACCAGACACCTGATTTCTTATCTTTCACTGGGAAAAGTTTCACTGCTTCCCAGTTTCCCTACTTAAGAGCACTGGTCCAAAGTTCTGGGATCTCAGCTCAGAAGAGAATTTAAACTGTGGGTGAGTAACACACCTCAGGTACATTCCCTGCCCTTCTAGAAAAGCCCTAGTTACTGGAAGACCAGTGGCTATACTAGTGAGTCCGCGTGGTGCCTGAGCCTCAGTGGGGGGGAAAGAGGACACTGAAGAACCGGAACAGAGCGCACATGTGGTTCATGCCTTTTCCCTGTCACCAGAGCCATTGTGGGTGGCACGCTTCTGGCAGGGCCCCCGGCTGCCCCACAGCCCCTGTCTCAACCCTGGAGCTCAGTCCCAGACAGGGGACACTTGTGCACCAAGCGGTTCCTTCCAGTTAGCCATGGCCACGCAACTAAAGGCATGTGGATGGGGTGAGTGTGTGTGACATGTGTGACTTCAGAGGCCACCTCTCCTGCCCTCCGTCCCACCACAAACAATAAGAATGAAGGCCACACCCAGGAAACAGGAGAAAATACCACGGGAGAATCCAGGGACTCAACATCACGGAGCTTCCTGGTTGTTTCCACAAGAATCATCCAGACAGGGAAGCTGAATTGTGCTGGCTTCTGGTCGAGCTGCCAAAGCAGTGTTCTAGCTCTCCCAGGCCCTGGAGGGCAGCAGGATTCTTAATTCTCCAAGCAGTAGAGATTAGAGGTACTCTGAGGCTGAATCTCCTATACAAGGATCTGATCTGAGTGTGCCTGTCTCAAGATGTATGAGTTGTTTGAAATCGTTCCCAGGATACCCTGGTCATTCAGTGGAGGGGCTGGGAAAGTGGCTGAGCAAGAGCACAGCGTGATGTGGCCCTGGGGCACCGGGGACTCAGTGCCACCAGAGGGTTCTGTGACGGTACACACCACACCAAGTGCACAGTGGCCCGTGGCGGGCCATCAGAGGGACACACGCGGAGAGCCCCTGTACACAGATGTCATAGTGGATCTGGGTCACAGCTGGGGCCTCGCCGAACTGCACACAGGGGTCCTTTCTGAATGTTGCACCTAGAAGTCCCAGGGGACTTAACGCTTGGGGACCTCGTTCCTGTGATCCTTTGCATAGAACTTGTTTCGCTGGTCGCCATCACCAGGGGCCCCCTAGTGACAGCTTATATTGCATGGCATCCTTGTGGCAGCTGTGTGCCAAAGTTCTATTTTGAAAATCTCTGTAAGTCCTAAGAGGAAGATTAGCAAACAGGAATCTTATCACCCTCTCCATTCAGAAACTGCAGCTTAGAAATCCTCTAGCTTACTCTTAACCATGGAGGACACTGTCGCCAAATGTATTCTGTGACAGCTGAGGACATAGCTAGACACTGTGTGACATGGGCACATGGACAAATAGAGGGACAAAGCCTCCTTTTCAGTGAACAAAAGAAACTAGTGGTACAAGTGAAGCAAATCAGCATCTATCTTAAAATAGTTTTGAAATGATGGAACAGATAGATACTTTGGGGCGTATTTAAGCTTTTGTATCCATCTTAATTCACTTAAAACATCATGTCTTCAAGTTGCATCTTTCTGCCTGTTTTATTTTTTGGTATTTATTTATTTGATACAGGGTCTCCCCATGCAGCTCAGACTCGTAGCAATCCTCCTCTCTGAGCCTCCCCAGTGCTGGGATTACAGGTGTACGCCTGCAGTACAAAGGATTGCGCCCCAGTCCTTGCACTTGCCAGGCGGGCACTCAGACCACTGAGCTATCTCGCCAGCCCCACTTCTGCCTGTCTGTTTCCCTTTGTAAGAGCCTTTTCTGTCTATGACTATGATGTCCCGGACATTCAAGATCATGGTACACAGTATATTAACTATTGTTTGTTAGGCTTTTTGGCGGCTCAGTAAAGAGATAGGAAAGATAAAAGAAGCCTTTATTGACTCTAAAGGCCCAAAGAGAATCCAAGGGACGATGAGGGGGATCCTCTGAGCTGAGACAGGGCAAGCTGAGACTTGCGTGCACTTTTTCTGGGGGTAGAGTTTGAGGGGCAGTTTCTGTTACAGGTAAGGAGCTGACCGGGGTCTCGCTTGTGTGTGCAGGAAAGGTGTGCAGCGCTGGGGTGGGGAAGGAGGGAGAGGTGGTCATCAGGAAGACGTGCCATTGTTTGAAGGGCTTCAGCCATGTTAGATGACCACCATATTAATTCAGCAATCTATACCAGGGCCAGAACCTATTATTGTCATTCTCTAATTATTTTGTTATGAACTTTTGTTTTATTTTTTTCATAGAAGAAGAGTGCTTTTTCTATTTTCTTCATCAATATCCACTTCTGTTACATTAAAAAATTTTAAAAAGATAACTGACAATATGGCCATTGACAGATGTATACAAGTAAAACTAGAGCTGAATACTGATTACACAGTTTTTTTCTTCCAAAATCTCAGCTCTCAAATTGGCCAATAATGATAAGACAAATTCCAATGCTGGATGCGGATTTTGAAGCAGAGACTCGCTCGCTCTTTCTTTCTTTCTTTCTTTCTTTCTTTCTTCTTTTTTTTTTCTTTCTTTTTTTGAGACAGGATCTCATGCAGTCCAGGCTGACCCTGTACCACTTTGTAGCCCAAGCTGGCCACAAACTCACAACAATCCTGCCGCCTGAGCCTCCCAAGTGCTGGGATTGCAGGCGTGAGCCACCACACCCAAGCTAGCAGAGGCACTCTTAGGTGCTGCCAATGGGGAGTGTAAGTTATTACATCCCTTCTCAAGGTCAGTATGAGAAAACTTCAAAACATGGATGTACCTCGATTTCCCACACACACACACTCCAAAGTCCGTGTTTAGAAAATTTTGGGGTGTCTACTTCAACGCCTTTTCATACACTGCAGATTAAGTTCATCACATGTACTGAGGATACACTAAAAGTCTATTTTACACTATTTCTCTATTGCTCCCTTCTTCCCCACGCTTGCCCCTATATCCCTGGCCTCCACTAATTTGTTCCTCTGTATCTATAGTTGGTCTTTCCAATGATGTCGTATTAATGGAGTTGCAGACTATGAAACCTTCATTCAATATAATGTAGTGAGACTTATCTAAGTGATCCGATTTGTCAACAATCAGTTTGTTCTTATTGATGAGTAGCGTGCTAGAAATTGCTGACGAGGGTGGTATGTGCACCATTGTTTATTCATCTGCAACCCGAATGGCCTCTTAGGTTGTTCATGATTTGGGACCCTTAGGAGCAGAGGTGCTGTTTACGTGTAGATTTTGTACAAACCTAAGTCTTCGTTTCACTGGGAAGACACCCAGGAGTGGGATTGCTGGGTCATAGATGAGGATCGTCACGCTGCCATATTTGTGGGTTCTTTGTCCATAGAGTCAACCAACCTTGGATGGAAAATATCTGAAAACATTATTTCTCTGTTGAACACAGACATTTTCATTGTCGGCATTCTCTAAATGACACGGTGTCACAACTATTTGCATGGTATTTACATTACATTAGTACTATAGGTAATCTGGACACGACGTGTGCCATTTTACATAGGCGACTTGGGCATCTGCATATTTGGGTGTTGCTGGGAACAGGAGGTCCCACCGCGGACTGACAGTGAAGGCCGACTACACAGTAAGTGCTGAACTGCTTCCAGGGTCCACATTCCCACCCACAGTGCCTCCTTCTGCCTGCCTCGTGTCCTCAGCACATTCAGCATCGCAGTGCTCATTGTTCCTTGCTCATAAGCACGTGGCCAGCGCTTAGCGCGGTTTTGGTGTGCGCTTCCCTAACGACTGATGACGTCACACACCTCAGCCCTTTAAAGAAAAAAAATGAAGTTCTGAGACAAATTCTCTGAGCTTGATCTCAAAATCTCCCTTGCCGCAACATGCCAGAGACCCAACCATGGACATTTGCCAGCACGGTCAGTTTAATCACTTTTAATTGGCTCGTTTTCTCATTATTAGAGCTTGATAGATTTTCTTGTCTCTTTTTTAATAACATTTTTTTCCCATTCCCCTCTCCTCCCTTCAACCCCTCCTTTCCTTTCCATTTACAAAGCGCTTGAAAGTTATTTGTATACTTTGGAAATAAGTCCTTCATTCTAGAAGTGGTTTGTAGATGTTTCCCTCCAGGCCAGAGATCATTTTTTCAGTCTTCCAGCAGTGTTATTTACAGAGCAAGAGCTTTATATTTTAAGGAAACCCAGTGTATTCGTGATTTCTTTGCTAGCCCGTGCTTTTGGCATCATAAGGACTCGTTATCTAATATCAACTCATGATTTTTCCTGTGCCTTACTCTAAGAGTTTTATAATCTAATGCTTCACAGCTATAGCCATGAAGTAATGCAGTAATAGCTGCACATTTAAGGTGATGTTTAAAGTTTAAGTGCTCTACTACTTGAACTTGAACCCAGTTTAGGTCCTGTGGCAAACGTTGACGCTTTTGTATCAGCAGGCTTCCAAGCAGCTGGGTTGAACTGAAAGTCCTGACTATGTCTGCAACCCCAGTTTTGGTGGGGAAACCCTGGCTATACCCTTCAGATGTGTAGTGACAGCATGGGCTCAGCCTGGGACCTGGAGCCCATTTATAGTGGTTGATACATTGTGTCAACTTGAGAGGTTAAAGCTTAACTAAATGGGCTCAGCAATTCCACACCCCGCCTCGGGGCGACGGCCCTAGGGAGCTGAGGAAGGCTGGAGCGCTTCAATTCCTCAGAGGAGCTCTGGTCTTTACCATCCTGGCTTCTAGCAGACCCTTCAGCCTCCACCTTAGATCCTTCAGCCTTCTCAGACCCATCAGCCTCCAGATACGAACCTGTACAGAACACTGCGGTGAGCTCCAGACCTTGGACTGAATCTTCCAAGCTCCAGCATGCAGACGCCCTCTGTACGCTGCCTTATCTGACTCTGCAGCTGACCATTGTAAGCCAACCTTGTAACGTCCTATATATTTGTACATCTTGTGTTATATCTGTTCCTTGTGTCATATCTGCTCCTCCAGTGAAACCCTGGCTGATACACCATTGCATTCATGCTCAGAACCTTTGATGTGCTAATTATGACCCCAAGTGCACACCGCACCTCAGGAGTGAGGGCTGGTGCTCAGACAGTGGCTCCAAACAGCCCTGTGCAGGGCCAAACTCTGTCTGTCTGTCTGTCTGTCTGTCTGTCTGTCTGTCTCTGTGTCTCTCTCTGTGTCTCTCTCTGTCTGTCTCTCTATCCCTCCCTCCCTCCTTCCCACTTTTTAGTCTCTTAGACAGAAACTCCAAGTTCTTTTACTTCCCCCACACATTCATGGCTGAGCTTGCACTGGGGCTAGGAGGGAGGAAGACAGAAATTTTTACAAAACAACAAAGGCTTTCCCTACTTTCTTGGGACATAAGATCCAGCACTACCCTATTGCACAGGAGCAGGATCACCTAGGGTGGGAAGGGAGAAGAGCGGAGGTAAACCCCGGGGTTCCCTCCCTCTCCGGACCGTGGGAGCCCTGGAGCTCCCTGGAGCCACGCACAGAGCTTGCTTTCGAGTCTGGCTACAGTGAGCTTGGCTGAGACACCAGAGAGAAAACAAGCGGTAAACTCTGCAGGGTTGGTGGATTTCTGGGTTTTCTGGGGCTTCCTCCCAATCTGCCTGTTGCTATTTACTTCACAAAGTCCTCAAATAGCTGCTCCACGCGCTGTGTGTATGCGGTGGGGGTGAGGGGTAGTGTGTTTGCTTCATTTGACACAGAACCCAAAAACCAGCTTCAAGACTTTATCACAGAGGGATAATTTAAGAGGTGGGCTGAAAATGTGCATTGTTTAAAACAGCTCTCGAGCTTGTGTTCCTCTTTGCAAGTAACAAAATCTGGTTGTTTTAACTTAAGCCAGGCTCATTTAAGTCTTTAAGGATATGAAGTAGTGCTGACAAAGACCCAAGTGTGGCGGCACACACACACACACTCAGCACTCAGGAGGCTGAGGCAGGAGGATTGCAATGAGAGCCCAACCGGAGACACTTAGTGACTCTGTAGGACCCCCTCTCAAAAAAAAAAAAAAGTGGAGGCGCATTGGAAGCTGGACAGAAATGCTACGCAGCACGGAATGTCACCCAGACTCTTGCGCTAGTTATGATTTAGGGGCTCACAGAACCCAGCTTTGGACACCATGAGCAAATCGCATTAGATGCTGGTCACCACTAACCCCGTGGTGGCTACAGCCCCTCCAGAGAACTGAGCACCCTGCCTCTGACGTGACCTCCACAGACACACTCTGCCGCCCCTACTGGCCCATGTCCCTTGGACATATTTATATTATCTATTCTCTCTAACCCTTCTACACGGCCACCAAAGACTTTTTCAGTTTCTTTTTATGAACATATTAACTTTAAGCACTAAAAGCAGAATTTCAGAGGAGTCAGACACTCCTGAGAACATGAGCCATCAGAGAAGGGCCTCTCTGAACAGTAGGGCAGAGCTGGGTTATCAGTGAGCATGGGGGGCGGGCAGGGGATGTCACACCACACAGGTGAGAGGTAAGACGCTCCTGATGGAATTTCTCATTTATGTTCCTGGACAAGCCGAGGCAGCTCCGCTCCTGATTTTAATTGTGCCTTCTCTGTGAGGTCCAGTGGCTCAGTCCCTCTTGCTCCTTGCTTTCCACTGCAGCGTACATAACCCCAAGTTGTGCTGTATCAACCGACTGCACCAGCTGCCACAAGACTATGCTCCTGTCACACAACCTGTGCCTTAGCTGCCTGGTGCCAGGGGGCTCCTGGGCCAGCGTGAAGGCCACATTTTGGAGCACGTGGCCTCCCGCCATCTTCCTGGTCATTGCCTCTTTCCCCTCCATCCTGCTCCACTCCCCACGTCTCCAAAGTCCACGCCACTTGGCAAGGCCTCTCCTTTTCCTTTTGTAGGCTTTTTTTTTCTTTATTAATTTTATTGAGAAACAAATAGCAATGAGACCTGTTTCAAAACAGGTCAGTAGGACAGTTACAATAATGAATACATGGCATATTGTCTTCGTAGTGGTTATTGATAGTACAAGATGTAGACATGATATCTTGTCTAAACACTATTAGTACAAATCTTTCTTCTCAT
>NDGN011409871.1:0-12645 GCA_002564285.1 Tympanoctomys barrerae
CAGTTCGGTTTACCCTATCTGTCGAAATATCAAACATTTTGGCATATCCTGGAACAGGTATTTAAAAACAAAAATTAAAAAAAAAAAGTACTTCTCCATGTGCAGAGAGTAGTATGTTTGAACAAGGAGGCAAGGGATTGGGTAAGGACCAGACTCCTCTCTTATTACAACAGTTCCCCACTCTGGGAGCTACCCTGGTTCTGTGAGAGCTACATTAATCTCTTCTGAGGGCAGCATCATCATGGTCTAGTCATCTTCACCTAGGTCCTGCTTCCTGAAGATCTACTGCCTCTCCATACTGCTTGAGTACTGTATATCCTCCCCCACCTAAGTACTGCCACCATGAGACTTTAGGGCACAAATCACATCCACAACAGGGAATGAGATTTTCATGTAGCCACCATATCTCTTTAATGGAAGGGACCTATATTTCTTGACATTTTCTTTTTTTATTCTGAAGCATGGGGGATCAAATTCAGGGAGTTCTGGTCTACATCTCTAGTCTGTTTTATTTTATTTTGAGACAGGGTCTCTCTAAGTTGCCCAGACTTGCCTGGGACTTGAGATCCTTCAACCTCAGCCTTCTGAGTAGCTTCTAACAAGCATGCATCATGACAGTTGCCTTGCTTCTTGAGATTTTATCAGGAAATATCGAAGTACTGGATGACAGTAAGGAAGTTCACCATATTGCTCATGGTCTCAAAAGACATTCCACGCAAGGCTGTAGGGTGCCCTTTGTCACGGATGGACTGTGTGCTGGCTGATTTAGGTGCTCTTGCCCTAATCAGGAGGGCCACCATCAGTGCCTTGGCTCTGCGCCAGCTCACTCTCCTGGGACCTGGTGTATGGCTCCAGTTTCCTAGGGTTCCTATCACCATACGCTGAACCACAGGCTCCTGCACAGTGAGTGCTCTGGTGCTTTTGATAAGGGTGGATGTTGCCACTCAGAGAGGTGGTCATGGGGGAGTCCTGCAGCCTTTCAAATTTAACCCAACACTACTTCCCCTGAGTTCTTTCTCAGGGACTAAAATGCATATGTTCACAGAACCAGTACAGAAGCCATTCCCTCTGCATCACTGAAGATCATTTCAAGCTTTTAAGGATCTGAACTGCAATAAAAAAAAAAAAAGCCACCTCTTCTATTTTACCCTCGGTGACACACTGTGGACATCTTTGTGCAAGCAGAGCGCAGCATCGGTAGAGCTGAGGCTTTCCCAGGAGGAAAGACTCGATTCTGCTGGGGAGTTCTGGCATGTTTTTCTTGGTAGCATGCCCTACAGATTTCCGCCTGGCCTGGCCAGCCCAAAATTGCATAAGCTGATTCTTTGCAATAAATCTCTTAATATGTGTCTCCCACGCGGGTCTGCCACTCTGCTGGACACAATGGAGATGTGTTAAAATGAAAGGTCTACACATCTGCAAGCTATTTTATGGCACTTGTGTATTGCTTATGTCAAGAGTTTACAGGTTAAATGTGCTGGGGAAGATGGCAGAACAGAAAGAGCACTGAAAAGATCTCTTGTCACCTGCAGTGCCAAATTTGGTCTCATCTGAGGACACTGGAGAAAAGACTACAGACTTAGAAACTGGCATCAGATCCTGTGTGGTAGTCTAGGTCTAGATTCTCTAGAAAGAAAAAAAGGAGATGGAGCAGGAAGAAAGGACAAAGGGAAGGAACTGAGTCAGAAGGGAAAAAAGAAGGGAGAACAAGATACAGGTTTGGTAGCCACGTGTGGTGGCACACGCCTGTTATCCTAGCACGTGGGGAGCTGAGACAGAAGGATCACCATGAGTTCAAGGCCAGCCTGATCTACACAGCATGACCCTGTCTCAAAAAAAAAAAAAGAAAAAAGAAAAGAAAAAGAAGAAATAGGTCTAGGGCAAGTGGGGAAAGCCATTTGGTGTCCCCTGTCTCTCAGGAGCTGTTCGTATTCCCCATTCCTATTCACCAGTAAATTTTTCTACCATTAAAAAACAAAACAAAAAAGACATAGGTCTGGGTACTAGGGTAAGGCACCACCTCTGTCTAGCAGGTTATGTGATTCTTAACCTCTCTCTCCAGGCCTCCCGTTTTCCTCATAAAGGAAGGGGTTAAACCAGATGGGCTTTAAGGAAATTTCCTGGGCCAAACAGTCTTTCCTGGGCCAGGAGTTTGCTTTATTAAGTTTTAAAACCACCTCTATTATCAGCTTTACTGAGGTAGCATTTGCATACAGTAAAATTAATAAATTTTAAGTGGGTGCATGTTTGAATATATACATACAAAATGCAGTAACAACCATGTCACAATCACAACACATCTCCATCTCTCCCAAGTCCCCTCGCTCACCCTCCCCTGCCCCCCGCGTCTGCTCTGACTGTGGTTTTGCCTTTATTAGGATATGATCTAAATGAATTATGCCATATGAATTTTTTGTGTCCAGCTCCTTTCACCTGACACATTGCCTTGGACTCTCATATTCCCTCATTAATGAATTTTGTTACAATTTCATGTTGCGCATTTGTACTTTTTCTAAAATAGACCACTCATGTCCTTTGCTCATTTTCTGTTGGGTTATTGATCTTTTTCACTGGAAATTCTTCAAAGTCTGTGATTTGTTTGTTTGTTTGTTTTCTGAGACAGGGGTTCGCAATGCAGTTCAGGATGGTGTTGGACTCACTTTGTAGCCTAGGTTGGTGTAGAACTTGAAGCAATCCTCCTGCCTAAGCCTCCTGAGTGTGGGAGTACAGGTATGTACCACTACACCTGGCTAGAAGTTTGTGTTTTAGAAGCCAATGAATAACAGACATAGATTTTATTTTTTCTAAAGTTTTTTTTTTTTTTTTTTTTTCCTTCTATACAGGAGATAAAACTTGGGACCTAGCACTTGCTGGGCAGGCACTTCTACCCCTGAGCTATCTCACTGGCTCTCTAAAGCTTCTTGACTCTATCTTTTCCCATCCAATGGCCCGAGTAAGCAGTGACTGGAGATGCCATTCTTGGAGCACAGGATGGCAGAGACAGTTCTTTCCTTTCTTCTGTTACCGCCCGAAGTGCTTGCTCCTCTGCTTACAGAACATCACAGGGGAGCCCACTCTGACATGACACTCAGCAATGCCCATGTCCTCAGAAGGGGGAAGGAGAGAGAGCACCCCGTGCTTCAACCCCTGCTCCTTGCCTTCTACCTCCATGTTGCTTTCTTAGCCACAGTTAGAGCCGCCGCTCCTGCTCTTGTCCCTGCTGACCTATCCCTGGGACCACAGACCTTCATGGTCCAACAGCAGGAGAGTGCTGATTTCCTCACATTCTGCTTCAACGTTGGCCATAAACATTTAAATAAAAACTCTGCAGCAGCTACTTTCTAACCCCAAGCAACGACAACACCAGGCATGTTCATGGAGCGGAGGGACAGAAATCTATTTAGGCAGACACACATGCCAGAGGCTGCTTGGACCCCACCTTTTCCCCAGGCTGCCCTCTGCAAGGTGCTAGGAGGAGCCAGTGTCTCTCTGTGCCCGGCACTGGACCGTGGGCAGGAAGACCAGGTTACCTCTGGCACCAGTTCAGGTGTGTGGTTGGCTTCTTAGGGAAATGTTGTGGCCCACAGGAGTTAGGCTCTGACTGGACCATGTACATAGCACCCCTTTTAGGTGTTGTCATACCTATGTACCTGTCTGGTATCAGCCCAAATACCAAGTGAGGGCTTTTTTTTTTTTTTCCTTTGAGGGCTTTCTAAAGATATGAGATATGACCAAAAGATACGGTGACTTTAAATTTGTAAAAATGTATTAAGGTAAGGGACATTGCCCTTAATCCTCCTCAAAATACTTCCCTCACTTATTCTGGGGGACCTAGCCAAGACCCCCAAATGCCTGTATGGGGGAGGCTACAGTGAAGGATGAAGGAAAAACAGAACAAACTTAGTGATGCACAAAAGGGGGCCTGGGAGGTCAGTGCCTCAGGATGGGCAAAGACTAAGACCACTTCAGTTACCCCCTTTTACTTTGCCAGTGAGATGTGCAGGGGGAGAGGAAAGATGCTTTTCCTGGCACCGTGTGGAAGTAGTAAAAGGGACAAGATCACAAAAGAAACAAGACCCTTTCTGACACCGGGGCACAAGTGTCACCCTTGGATCATCCTCAGCAGATCCCATCCTGTGCTGCATGTGCTACAGCCTCACCAATCATCAAGATCTCAGGGGTGGCTGACAGAAAGTGGGGTTTTTCCACGTTCCAAGCTGGTCCAAAATGCAGGACAAGGATGGGCTCCATCATCATCTAGACTCAATTTATAATTTAGAGTCCCTGACACCCTTGAAACACACTTATCCCATTATTCTTGACATTTTCTGAAGCTCTGTTTTGGGAATGTGTCTATAAAGTATGATAACAAAATACAGTGAATGCTGCTGTGGAGGTCGATTTGGGGTAAAGGCAGGCTTGTGCAGAGCACGACTGTGCGTCCTCATGCGTGTTGTTCACCGGGATCTGGCACTGTGCAACTCCTGGCTCTTTCCCAACGTCAAAATGATCATGAAAGATAAATGTTTTGAATGGATTCAGTACATCGAGGCAGCCACAACAGCGTGACAAAAGACATGCCAGAGGACTTCCAGAATGGCTTCAAAAAGTGGCAAGAATAAGGGGGCGCATGTGTTCAAAAAGAGGGAGTGTTTTGAGGGGGATTAGTAGTAATGTGTCTTTTGCTGCAATAATTTTTTAAAAATTCACCCTATTTTTCAATCACATCGCATAGATTGTTTCATTCCAGATAGCAGGCTGAACGCTGTTAAGGACCTACGCCCTGCTTATGAACTGGAATGACCCTGTCTAAATCCTGCAGAAAGCCTGCGTGTACTTGTCAGGCAGGTGTTTACCCTTCCAGCAGTCACAAATAGGTTCTGATGTCCAGACTTTCTTTCCATTCTGCCTCCATCTGATACAAGAAGGACTGGGGAGTACATAAACAACAAGGGGACAATTTAAAATTAGAATGGTGACAGCAGAAAAAGTGATCTTGGTTCAACTCCAGTACACACCTAAAATCTCTTTAACCATGGACAATCAAGTGGAAAATAATTGTATAATAGTCCTCCTAAGAAAATTTTTTAAAGAGTGTATTTATTCCAAAATTAATTTCTTCTTCCTCTCTCTATCTCTTTTTCTTTATCTGTCTGCTTGCCTTCCTACTTTCCTTTCTTCCCCGCTTCCTCCCCCTCCTCCTCAGTCTTTTCTTTCTGATGCTGGGGATCAAACCCAGAGTGTACAAGCCAAGCATGTGCTCTGGACTGAGCTACATCCCCAGTCCTTATTCCAGAATTTCTTTATGAAATCCCCCAACATTCCCACACTGGTGACAAACCTATGGCACACATGCCACAACAGGCTGTTGGTATCAATTTAAGCTCTAAAAGATTTGCCCTGACTAACCTATAGAAATAACTCTAATCTATGGAATTATCCTGAGACTCTGCATATTCCCCTAATTTATAAAGGCAAGTGTGCTTGTGGGGTGGGGGGTTGTCACCTACTGCTCAAGGATGACTCGGTAGTCATCAGGGACCCATTCAAACCTTTACAGCCTAATCCTGGGGTCCCCAGAGAGACGCAGATGGTTTTCTGTGTGGGAAGACCATGTGTCACATCCTCTTTACAACACAAAGAGCCATTGTGAAGGTCCAGGCTGAGTTTCTGTGGAATGAGTTTATTCTACCGGTGTGAGCCAGAGAGGCTCGGATTTACAGGTATGTTTGTTCAGTGGTTCATATTCAGATGTATACTTCTGACAGTTTACTTTATCAGTTGTAGTCTCTGTCTTCCTTGTGTTCTGTCAGGTATAAAACACAGTGTCATCTCCATGTGGGTGCTCTGCAAATGCTAATTGGGGGTGACCAGGATAATGATGTTGACAAAAGGCCCCATGAAACTGATGATTCATTTGGCTGGAGAGGCCAAAGATAGCAGTTATGTAATGTCGCTTCACCAAACAGGTACTGTGTCATACCTCAGTGCAGCCCGGAGCATGCGGCCTGTCAGGGCTTAGTCACTGTTCCAGTCAGAACCAACAGGGTTTCTCCAAGGAGGGTCGGAACCACTGCTGCTGTGGGCAGGCGGGCTTTGGGAGCCATACAGCTGTTTCCTTTGATTCAGGTGCCACCAAAACCGCTACCCAAACGCCCACAGCAGTGAGCAATTGGATAAACAAAAAGATGAAGCAAGAAGCCTGAATGAGATGATAAGAAAAGAAAAAAAAATCACTTGATATGAGGCTGAGTACTTCAGTGTCGTTACCCTCACCCTCCTATGGGAAGACCTGGGTATTTTAAATCAAATTGCCTATGGAGTAGATGTTTATGGATACGTTTTCAATTTACTAAAACTCTAGTTGTCTTTGTTTTCTTTTCTTAGAGAAAGGGTCTTGCTATATAGCCTAAGACAGCCTTAGATTCACAGGGATCATCCCACCTCAGCCTCCCAAGAGCTGGGATTACAGTGTGCACCACCATTCCTGACAAACTTTGATCACTTTGCTTTCAAAATGGTAGTTTTATATGGCTCAACTTAAAAGTAATCCTTTCACTCACTCAGACTGTATATACATAAATATTGACATATATTAAATGATAAATAAATATTAAATATTTACTTCCTGTAAAGTGTATGATTGATCTTACTGGATCTTTCATTGAGGTATGGGGAGAAAACATTTTCCCCTTCACATATTTTCTAAAAATTAAAGTAAACATTGTGAATTGAGGCCTGGGGGTGCACCTCCACTGTATATGCTTAGCCTTGAGTTTGAGCCTCAGCATTCCTAAACCCCACACAAATTAAAAATCTGAATTTTAGCTGGTTATGGTGGTACATGCCTGTAATCCCAGCACTGGGGAGGCTGAGGTAGGAGGATTATTGTGAATTTAAGACCATCCTGGGCTACAAAGTGAGCTCAAGGCCAGTCTGAACTGCATAGTGAGACTGTCTCAAAAAGACCCAAAATAGGGGCCAGGGAGATAGCTCAGTAGAATAAGTGCTTGCCTGGCAAGCTCAAGGCCCTGAGTTCAATCCCCAGTACCGAAAAAAAAAAAAAAAAAAAATCTGAATTTTGAATTTAGGATTGTGTTTTCCCTACAGAAGTTAAATCCAATAATTAAATGAACATTAATATTTTCTTGGAAAATAAGGTAATTACATCAGGGGTTAACTGGTAGCCAGATTTAATCTACATGCCTATGATAGTCAATCTGTACAATGACAAACATTTTTCTAAATGTAAATTGCCAGCTGGCCCTGATGGTACATGCTTATAATCCCAGGTCTGGAAAACTGAGGCAGGAAGAGTATCAAACTTGAGTCCAACAAGCCCAATTTAGAAAGACCTTGTTTCAAAATTTTAAAAGGGTCCGAGTACAGTTATATAGCTCAGTGAAAAAGCCCTGAGTTCAATTCTCACCACTACGTACACTGTCTCAGTTACTCTCCCCTTGTTGCTGGGACAGATACTCGATACCCCAAATGAGGGAAATAAAGGTTTATTTAGCTTACAATTAGTAGAGGATTTAGTCCGTACTCGGCTGGCTCCAAGGCAGAGCGGCACTTGGCAGCACAGAGCAGCCATTTGTGGCAGTGGCGAGGAACAAGAGAGTGAAGGCAGGAGTAGCAGCAACAATGGCTACAGAGAACAAGTCCTTTAAGTTGCATTCAGGCTGTCTGCCCCAGGCTGGGTACAGTACTCACACTCATAATCCCAGTGGATCATGAGTTAATCACAAACTCCAGAAGTCTGCCTCATGACTGCAGGAGGTTCTGGGCGGACAACTAGACACAAACCAAAACATACACGAAACATTCCTTTAGTTAAGATTCTAAGGAGAACCTTTGCAAGGAGACAGAAATCCAGGAGAAAATGTTCACTTTCTCTAAAATCCAAAAGATGAAAACTAAAGTATTGTTTGATTTCTTGCCTTTTAGTGTTGCAAAACTAAAATAGTTGATGTGTAGCATTGATCAATGTGGAGAAATGAGTACCCTCATTTGCTGTTAAATGACATAACTTTCAACCAGAGAATTAGAAATGCTTATGCTCTTTATAAAATACACATACTGGGCTGGGGAGATAGCTCAGCGGTCTAAGTGCCTGCTTGGCAAGAAGAAGGACTCAGGTTCAATCCCCGGTACCGCATGTCATGCCAGCTCCACGCCATGCCACAGAAGCTGGGTGGGGCGGCTACAAAGCAAGATCCCGTACCAAATAAATAAAAGATTAAAAAAAGTATATATACTGTTAGCCTTAGTAAATCAATTTAAATCTTACAAAGATAGTAACCTAAGTGTGGCATTACATACCTCACACATTCAAAGATTTTTCTCATAGCTTAGATTGTAATAGAAAAACTAATCTATGTTTGTTAATAAGGAAATAAATAATTATAGTTACATGTGATAGTAAAAAAGAATGGGGTATATCCAGGCATGGTGGCACACACTCGTAATCCCAGCTAGGTTGAGGAAGGAGGATCACAAATCGGAGGCCAGCCTGGGCAATTTAGTAAGACCCTGTCTAAAACAACCAAAAAGGGATAGGGAATAACTCCATATAGTATTTCTGTAAGAGGAAAGTATGTAAGATATACCTAAGTATAACTAAGTATTTCAAGACTATAATCTCAACACCCTGGGAAAATGAAGCAGAAAGATTACAAGTTTAAGCCCAGTCTTGGTAGATTAAGGATTTAGCAAGACCCTCTCTCAAATTTTTAAAGGATTGGAGATAATAGCTCATTGCAAAGGTTCTGGGTTTAATCTCAAGTACCACCAAAAACCAAAACAAAACTTTAATGAGGAAAATTTGTTAAATGACACACAATATTTTAAAAATGTGGAGGAGGGGTGTTGGAGGTGCCAATCCAACTACTGCCCATAAGATAGCTCAGTAGAATAAGCACTTGCCTGGCAAGCGCAAGTCCCTGAGTTCAATCCCTGGTTCTGCTAAAAAAAAAAAAAAAAGAGAATGTCACCAACTAGTGCCCATGGCTATGGAGGCAGAGAGCCTGGCAAACCTGGGAAAGGAAAGTCCTCTAAGCTCCTAGGATTTATAGATGCTGAAAACATTCCCTGGAAAAGGGATTCAATATCCTTAGGTCCATGAGGATCTGTTGTGGCTGGACCCAGATACTTTTTGTTAACTAGCCAAAATAAAGATCACATAATATTGGGCTAGGAAGATTTATTTTGGTGACTTTTATGATGCTGGCTCATTCTGTGCAAAGCAAAGAATCCAGGAAAGAACTGCCAGAGAAGGAATTAAAAATAAGACGTTATCTGAAAACATCCACTTCAATCCTGAGAGAAAACAGGCAGCAATTAAGCAATTTGACTTGTTCGAGTGAGTGTGCGCAGTGCTGAGATCAACCACCTGGAGCAATTTCTGTACAATAAGGAAGTTCTTGAGCCAGTTGTGGTGATGCACGCCTGTAAGCACAACATTTGGGAGGCTGAGCAGGAGGATGGCCATGAGTTTGAGGCCACCTGGGATCCATAAGTGAGTTTAAGACCAACTTGTGGTACATAATGAGGCCCTGTCTCAAAAAAAAAAAAAAAAAAAAAACAGAGGGAAAAGAAAAAAGAAAGCTCTCAATCAAATAAATAAATTGTGTGTAACTATTTAAAAATTTTAAACTGTGACATCAAAACCAGAATGTGTGTAGAGGGCAGCAAAAATGTAGAGATTTTGTACATGATCAGAATTAAGCTTTCACTAGTTTAATATGGACTGTTACAAATGTTTCATTTTGCTTTATTTTTTTTTTTTTAATGTATTTAGTACAGGATCTACAGGATCTCACTACATAGATTGGACTTGTAGTGATTCTCCTGTTTTCAGCCTCCCAAGCACTGGGATCACAGGTGCGCGCCACCACGCCCAGACTCAATTGCCATCTCAGCACGCCCCGGGGGCAGGGCTGGCACAGCAGCATTTTGCTTTACGGTAACTATTAAAAAAAAAAAAAAAGCTCAGCTGCATAAGCACTTGCATAGCAAGTTTAAAGTCCTGAGTTCAATCCCTAGTACTAAAATAAATAAATAAATAAACTTACAACAGAAAAATGATAAGTAAAAAAGAATAAAATTATATCAGTGCAGTAAATAATCAAATCACACAGAAAAACAACAAGGGAAGAAAAAGGGACTTACTGAACAGAAAACAATGAGCAAAAAGGCTATCCAAATCCTAACCTATAAATAATTATTTTACATGAAAATGTCTTACTTCACCAATCAAAGAATATGGAATGCCTGAATGGGTAAAAGAAGGACTCAAAGACTTGCTGCCTACAGGCAGTACATTTCCTCTTTGGAATATACATACATAGTCTGAAAAGTGAAGAGATGGAAAAAGACATTCTCTGCACATGGAAACCAAACGGGTAGGGTAGCTATGCTTCTATTAGCAAAAAAATAGGCTTCAGGTAAAAAGTGCAATAAAAGGCAACAAAGGTCATTGTATAATGATAAAGTCATCAATTTATCTAAAGGATAATAATTATAAATATACATATTCATATGATATCAGTTATACCTAAGTATTATATTCATAGATCTAGGGGTTGAATAGATAATCATAACAAGAGGAGGAGTCAGTGTTCCATTTTGAACAGTGGATAGATCTTCCCAACAGAAAACTAATAATGAATAATTGTGCTTTTTTATTTGTTTGTTTTCTAGTACCAGGGATCAAACTCAAGACCTTATGCTTGCCAGGTAGGCGCTTATGCCACTGAGATATCTCCTCAGCCACTATGTATTTCAATCATAGTGTAGACCAAACAGACTTGATGGACATACATAAAACAGTCTACCTAACAGCAGCAGAACACACATTCTTCTCAAGCACACGCAGGACTTTCACCAAGATGGAGCACATCTTGGGCCACAAGACAAGCCTTAACAAATATGAGCTGGGTATAGTGGAGGACTCAGAACGCTGAGACAGGAGGATTGCGAGAGTCCAAGGCCAGGCAGAATTACATAGCAGACCCTGTCTCAATAAAACAAAGCAAAGCAAAACAAAACAAAACCCTCCATGTCTGAAGAGCACAGAACATGATGGCTTCAATGACAAATTTCTATTAAACATTTAAAGAATTAATACTACTGCACAGGCTAGGGTATATCTCAGTGGTAGGCTGCTGGAGCTCAGCACTTGACTCCCAGCTTTCTGACTCCCAGCCAAAAAAGAATTAATACTGACCTTTTTGAGAATGGACCCAAACGCTGAAGGTAGCACAGTTAGAAACAGAAGAGCTGAGTCACTCCCTTCCCTTCATTCACCCGTAAACACCGCCCCACCCTAATGATTATCCATCTTCCATAACCCTAAGACAGGGAAGTTGTGTGAGCCACTCCCTTCTCTCCATTTAGCCATACACCAAAAACCACCCTAATAAGTATCCAGGCTTACACTCATGAGGACGCAGATTGCTAACGGGAGAGAGGCAGTGGGAAGTGCCTTGGATCAATAGCTTCAGCTATAAATACCTGAAGCCCAAGTTATGGAGTCCCTTTGTTTCCCCTTCACTTTTCCCTTTGCCATTCTCTCTGTTCCTGCTACCACCCCATGATCTTCAATAAATGTAATTACTTACTACATACTACAAGGTGTTTGCTCGGCGATTCTTTCCATTTGGTATACAAGAGCCTGGACTATTTTGGGTCCATTCACTGGTAAGTTGAGCCAGGAGGACTCCACTCAACCTTGGGAGACCTCACCAGGCACTGGAGGCATCAGCAACCTGCAGACCTTCGGGGACCTTGGCAAAAGTGGGCAACCAGAGAATCCAGTCAACAAGGATCTCCCCACTCCCACTCCACAAGCAGACCCTGCCTTCCCTTCTGGGCAGAAAAATGAATTTCTGGGAGGAGAGATAAACCATTTACCATGTGGAGATGGCTAGATTGTGGGACAAAAGGCTTCTGTTCTTATCGGAAGACAAGAGGGACCATGCCAATCAGCTGGATTTACATTCTGTTCACCTACACAATGTGGAAATTCTAACCATTAAGGGGGCGGCAGGCACTGATGGTACAGTCCCTGTGGTAGTTCCCTTTTCAGTTAAGACATTCATTCAACAGTGCTGGGAGAAATTAGGTACGTTCTCTGGGGATCCTGAAAAGTTTGCCAATGATTGCAAAGCCTAATGATGGCTTTTGCCCTGACCTGGTGAGGTGTCCAGTTCATCCTCGCTTGTTGCACAGCAGTAGAAAGGAAAAGCAGCATCAAGGCCAGGGAACACTTATTATCCTGATGAGAGAGGGTATGCTAGGCTGAGGGGGATCCTGGCAAGTACCCTGTAGCAAAGAGCCCACTGACCCTCAGATCAATAGTGCTGAAGCTGAGAACCCAGGAATAAGAATATGTACAGCAAACTGTTAGCAATTATCCCTCCCATTAATAGGGGGATTGCAGGCCTGTTCATGGGGGGCTCTTTCAAATGTTTTTAAATGCTGAGGAGATGGCTCAATAAGATAAGTGCTTCCCTGGCAAGTACAAGGGCCTGAGTTCAATCCCCGGTTCCGCAAAAAAACCCCAAAACAAACAAACAAATGTTTTTAAATGGTACTTATTATTTTTCCATACTTAAATTAATTTCTTTTTTTTCTTTTTTTTTT
>NDGN011409876.1:0-10424 GCA_002564285.1 Tympanoctomys barrerae
CGCTATGGAGGCTGCGCCCTATGGAGGCTGTGCGCTATGGAGGCTGTGCGCTATGGAGGCTGTGCGCTATGGAGGCTGTGCGTGGTGGCAAGCGCCTGTAATCCCAGTGATGGTGTGGCTGAAAATAGGAGAATCACTATGAGTCCATCCAATATGGGTAGCAAGACCCTGTAGACTTTGTACTAAATACATTTAAAAGAATCATGTTGGGCAGAACTAGAAAATATTTGTGGTGCTGAACCATTAACAATAGTCTAAAATCGGTCTTCCCTTTTACATTGTAAATAAGATATAACTATTAGATATAAAACGATATGTAGAAGAATAATCCTTTTTTCTCATTTTGATCAATTACAATTTTCATGAGAATAAAATTGTCCCTTTGCTAGCCAATATTGTCATTAGATTAGTATTGGTATGAATTTATGTAAAATAATGTCTTCTGGCATAAACATACTTTTTAATGGTGATAATGGCCTTAAAAATAGAATATAGTATATTATGGCACTTCATTTAATGTCAGCATGACTGTAACCTCCTTGATGCTTTTTAAGTACAAAATGTCTTCTTTGCCTGCTGTCCCCTTTCCACGGTCGTGTAACCCAGCTCTTGCTCAGCACCTCACACCACCAAGCAAGGTGCCTCTGGGCAGCCTGGCATGGCTGTTTCCTGTGTGCCCAGGCTGTGCGACCTCGGCCCATGTCAGGTCATTGGTAGGTTCCCCATTGTGTTCCTCCCAGCATTTATAGCAGTTAACAACCATGGATGCCGTCGGTTACTCCATGCTGTCATTTGAACCTAAATTATTACAGCTTTGAAAATCAGCCCTTGGTCCTGGCCGCGTTTCAGGAACACCACGGCCGGGCGGCCTAGGGGCTCCCGTGCTGGCCAGGCAGGCAGGAGCACTTCCGTGTCTGCTGGAAGTGCTGTTGGACAGCAGCGGCCTCGACCATCTCAACACCAGATTCAAGGGCAGCCTGGTGTGGTGGGGAAGCACCTCCTGAGGGTGGCCGGAACCCAGAAGTAAGACCCTGACCAAGTGAGTCTAGGACGGGGCTAAAATAGGTGCTCTTAAAAGCTATCCCAGGAGCTTTCCTGCCCAGCCAGGTCTCACACCTGCCGACTTGCCCAGAGAGGCTGGTCTCAGGAGCTGAGCACGCACACAGCTGTGGCAGCGAGCTTCGCGCTCCACTGCGATGGGTTTTGGTTTGTTGTCTGTATTTTAGGGAAGGGTCTACAGGGTGTTCAGGGTCTCACTGCTAGATCAGACTCGTAGTGACCTGCCTGGTTACTGCCTCCCAAATGCTGGGATTACAGGTACACGCCACCACGCCCAGTCTCAATC
This sequence comes from Tympanoctomys barrerae, assembly GCA_002564285.1. Classification (NCBI taxonomy): domain Eukaryota; kingdom Metazoa; phylum Chordata; class Mammalia; order Rodentia; family Octodontidae; genus Tympanoctomys; species Tympanoctomys barrerae. The sequence goes on from NDGN011409876.1 coordinate 1,346, forward strand.
CTAGTCTCAGCGCTCCCTGGGGCCAGCACGGCGGGCCCAGGGATGAACCCCTGGCCTTTGCACCTGTTTGCAGGTACTTTAATCCACTGAGCTATTTGATCAGCCCTTCTACTGCTTATAGATAACAGAAACTTTCTCCTCACAGCTGTTGTAACTAATGACCCACCCATACATAAAAATGTAGTAGAATTGTGTGACTGAAACTCTGTGGCCTTCCCTCTCCAGGTAGGAGTAGGGAGAGAGTCAGTGGTGTGATGTCAAAGCTTCACTCAGGAAAGGAGTGAAACATTCCAAGTAGGAAACATTCCAAGCCCAAAATATGCTGATGGCTTTAGGGAATCCAGATAAGACGTCCTGCCTGCACCTTCTCACCTTTCCTAGTTTTGCCTGTAATGCAAGTGAGAAATTCTAACAGCCAAACACTTCCTTTCAGTCCTCTCAAAGATCTGTTGAATCATTTTTAATGCTTTTGTTCATTTACTAAAAAAAAAAATTTTTTTGGAGCACATACATGTAGTAGACACTGAATGTACAAATGTACAGACAAAACTACTCAGGACGCTTACATTCTTGTGGATTTTACACGTAAACACATGCAGTGCATCTCTTCCCAAGCAGAGGCAAACGCTGGACAAAAACGCATGGAGTAAGTCAGATGTATGCCGTGTGGAAATTGTGCGCGGCAAGGCAGCAAGCAGGAAGGCGGGACTGGACGTGTGGGAAGGGCACTGTGCCCAGTGAGGTCATCCTGAGCAGGTGACAGACACCAGTGTCTCTGCCTGCTGACAGTGTGTTTCCTCGTGAGCTCCCTGAGCTCCACATACCCTCTGCTATGGAAGTCCAGGCTTTGACCCTTCGCTGAGGTGAACTGTAGGGTGACCTCTCCTGTCCTTGCTTCCATCTGATAATTGGTGTGGCCTCTATGACCCGTCCCCTTCCTACAGCACTCCCTTTGTGCCTTGAGAGGTGACCGCAAGTCTTGTCTTTCTGTAGCCACAGAGACAGTCTGTCATTTGCCAAACCTCCCGCCAGCCCTGGAGTGCCTCATAGAGGTTCCTGAGCAGACCTCTGATGATACACACTTTAAAAGAACCCTCTTGAAAGCCCGAAACTTTTAAAATACGCAATTAAAAGTTGTATGCATGCCCAGAGACTTTTTAAGGCCTCTTAGCTACAGCTAACCAAAAATAACCTCTTGCGTGCCAGTCCTGTAGTGCAGGGTGTACAAGGACAGGACTCCCTTTCTTAATTTTTTGGGGGGCAAGATGGCATTTTGGATCAGAGAGACAGGGAAGGTGAAGACTCTGGCAACGGTGATGATTTCAGAAGAGAAGAGAGGAGAAGTCTGCAGAGAAATTCTTCATAAAGCCCCAAATGAAACCTTTTTATTTGTACCTAAAATATTATTGTGAATATGTCAAAAATTAAATCTTAGGTTTTATGTTTAGGAGTTACTTAGTTACCTCTTGCTTTGTTTAAGTATGCCAGTTAAGGGGCTGAGGATGTAGCTCAGGGGCTCAGCGACTACCAAGCAAGCCCAAGGGTCTGAGTTTGATTCCATGTACCCCCACCCCCAGAAAAGAATAAATGTGCCAGTTGAATTTGAAGCTGTATGGTTCCTACTTGTAACTGTTTAGGTTTAGTTTAGGGGTTTCATTTTGGTTTGTGGATTTGTATTGCATTAAGTATCCTACACCCAGAGTCCTAAGCTTTGTTTGAACAGTGGACCTTAGCAGTGGTTGATGATTTCAGTAGCAGAAGGTACAAGTAGGACCCTCAGTCAGAGTCATTAGAGTTCTGATTTTGAAAATAGTGATGCTGAGTTTTGTCAAATTACTCTCTTTTTTTATGAATTTGGTTGTTCCAGGGTCTCACTATGCTGCTCAGTTTGTGGTGATCCTCCTGTTTACAGCCTGGGTTACAGGCATGTGCCACTACGCCCTGGACTCTGGCCAGCTCAGCCCACCCTAGGGGCGGGGCAGGGTCAGCATGTGATGCCAGGGATCGAACCATGATGTCTGCGCTTGCCTAAGCTTGCCTAAGCAGGCGCTTTCGTCTGCTAAGCTATCTCGCCAGCCCTGTCAGATTACTCTTTGTGTGGTTATTACCTGCATTTTCAGTCTGACCATTCTGTTTGATTAAAAGCTGGTTTTGCTCAATTGGTCAAGCCCAAAGCAACACATAGAACCCATACTGAAAAAGAAAGAAAAAGAACAAATAAAGACTGACTCTGCTTTTTGTGGTAGCTTAGTTACTGTCAGGTTGTATAAACTGGAACCAAAAATCAGTGTTATGTTTGGTGGGAAGGAGGCTTAGAATTGAGAAGAGAGCTGTGCGTGGCGCTGCAGGCTTGAGAGAAGTAGCTGTGTAGTGAGACCCTCCCACACTAAACAAAGAACTGGAACAAGAAAGTATTTGGCTTTGGTGATTTAGTTAAAAAATATAGTATTTCTAGAAAACATAAATCAATAGATTTTAAATTGGAAACAAACAGGGAAGAGTGTCACCATGGGCCAGGCTCTGTTGGTCTTCTCGCCCGTTGGTCTTCTCGTGGACCTTCGCGCCCACGTGCTGATGTGCCCAGCCCACCTTCGCAGCGGAGGCCCTGTGAGCAGCTGTCCTTAGTCAGGAGGGAGGACTTCGCTGAGACGTCTCTGCACTGCAGGTGTGGAGAGCTAACCTGTTGCCTCCTGTCTCCAGGAATCCGCTTTTGCTCACGGCTGCATCCTTTGTGCTTTTTTTAATCCAGGCAAACCCTTTTTTACGCGAAACCCTTCGGAGCTGAAAGGCAAGTTCATTCACACAAAGCTGCGGAAAAGCAGCCGTGGCTTTGGCTTCACGGTGGTTGGCGGGGACGAGCCTGATGAATTCCTCCAGATCAAGAGCTTGGTCCTAGATGGTCCTGCTGCGCTAGATGGCAAGATGGAGACAGGTAGGGTCCGGGGCCCTCACGTGTTCTCTGTGCCGACCGTGTCCGGACAGGACCACACAGCAGGAACTCGTTGATGCTGTTGGAAGGGTCCCTCCATTACAGATATTCAGCCCTTCATTCAGATTAAAACCTTTGGCGCTATTTTAACTTTGGGAAATGGTTAGTGCTGTTGAATGCAGTGAAGTAGTAGTTTATTTAAACATGCAGATCCATTTGAATAAGTTAATTCTAAACTTGGATCTGTGCACTGAAAGTGTCTTTTTAGAAGAAAGCGCCAACATTCTCTCAATGGTTATTCTTGTTAGCAGAGAAGGCATTAGATGCTAAAAGAATGCTTTATTAACAGTTAAAGGAAGCAGTGGCAGTGGCCTCTGTATACTTGGTACGATCGCCCCACAGGCTGTTCAGCCTCGTGTGTCACATAGCAGAGGCAAAACTTAGCTCTTCCCTCATAGAGCTTGTCGCTAGGCCCAAGAATCGCAGAAGACAATTAGTAGGAAGAAGACTTGGGGCACTCATGTGGAAATGAAAGCCTGAAAATGCTGTGAACACGGAGCAGACTTGGGCCAGAGTTGTGAACTAGGTAGAGAAGAGAGCAGGGTGCGAAGGGTGGCCCTGCAAAGTCACTGTGTGCAGATCCCGTGACTTGCTGTCCCTGGTAGTGGGAACTTACGGCATCGGAAGGATGACTTTCATAAACTTCATCTCCTCTCTTCAGGAAGGCAGCACAGGGTCTGAGTGCCCTTCTTACGCTTGCTATTTTCCTGGGTTTTTTTGTTGTTGTTGTTTTGTTTTGTTTTTGGTGTGGGGGCGGAACTGGGGATTGAACTCACGTCTTACTTGCCAGGGAAGTGCTTATTCCCCTAGCCATCTCCCCAGCCCCGCTATGTTCCTTAGGTCAAAGCAATCTTTATGCCATGGTGGTGTATTTTGGAGTGGTGTGTTCTGAACTATAGTAGAATGCTACATTGACGTAACACTTCTGGATGCTGCATGTGTTGACCTCCAAATCCTCACCTTTTACAGGAGATGTAATTGTCAGCGTGAACGACACCTGTGTTTTGGGACACACACACGCCCAAGTTGTGAAAATCTTCCAGTCCATTCCCATCGGTGCCAGCGTAGACCTTGAGCTCTGCCGAGGTTACCCACTGCCTTTTGACCCAGATGATCCCAATACGAGTTTAGTGACCTCGGTAGCCATCTTGGACAAAGAACCAATCATTGTGAATGGACAGGAGACCTATGATTCGCCAGCGAGCCAGGGTAGTAAAGCAGGCAAAGTCAGCAGCGTGAAGGACGCCAGGCCAAGCAGCCCAGCTGATGCACCTTCCAGCAGTCCCCACGGGTACCCCAGTGACACCGTCTCCTTGGCCTCCTCCATAGCCACTCAGCCGGAGCTCATCACTGTCCACATCGTCAAAGGGCCCATGGGCTTTGGTTTCACCATTGCGGACAGCCCTGGCGGTGGCGGCCAGAGAGTGAAGCAGATTGTTGACAGCCCCAGGTGCCGAGGCCTAAAGGAAGGGGACCTCATCGTGGAAGTAAATAAGAAGAACGTGCAGGCTCTCGCTCACAACCAGGTCGTGGACATGCTGATCGAGTGTCCCAAGGGGAGCGAGGTTACCCTGCTGGTGCAGCGAGGAGGTACGTAGGGCTTGCTTGCTCTTCTCTGTTCTGATCCCGAACCCATTGCCCAGTTGCTGTTCTCAGGTGCTTGGTGTTTAAAAAACAAACTGTCCCTGTGCAATTGTTTTTATTTAAATGTTGGAAATAGCTTTAAAATGCCTTTCAACTGCTCTAGATGCCAGGGCTAGTGTCCGCATAATATCCTGTTGTTGCCAGCATTTAAAATGCCTGCCTCCTTCTGGGTGTCCCAGGTGAATGCTGTGCAAGTGACTGGAGATGTGGTCAGACAGTACCCCCAGAGATGCTGAAGTTTACCTCCACCTTCAGGGTAGTGAAGCAGGAGAGGACCTGTGAGGAGCGGGCTCTTCTATACCTTGAGACGTTAACATGTCCATAACAGGGCCATAATTTAAATGTCTCACTCCCGGGCAGCTTGAGCCGCTGGTGGTCCATAAAGTGGCATGGCACAGTTCCATCGGGTGGCACAACCACCCAGTGTGACACTCCAGCTTGGACCACTGACGGTTCAGGTGGTGGGGCTGTGTTAAGCTTCCTTCCTTGCTTCTTCTTGCCTAAACCCCACACCTACCTCAGAGGCTCACACTGAGAAGTGTTTCCCACAGTTCTGAAGTGTCTTACTGCTGGGAAACGTAGCCTTGACTGGTCACTGCGCCCCTTGCCAAAATGATGCCTTCCTAACACGGCACATTTGTGCCGTCTGCAAAGAGACCAAGAAACAGACGTTTACTTCCGCCTGGCTGCACTGCAGTGGGGGAGGAGCCCATGCATGTCACAGCCGCCACACACATGCTCCCAGCTGTGCAAAGCCAGTGTCACTGCATGTGTGAGCACAGTGATTCAGGCCACTGCAAGGAAACTCAGATGCAGAACAGCAGTTGATGTGACTCACGTGCCCAACCAGCCTTGCTGAGCAGCTGTAAAAGCCAACATGCAGATTTATGCTTAAAAAATGTTCCATGTACAGAGACCCCTTGGTTCCCTGGCAATTGGTTCGTAGTAACAAGATATAGCAGAATGACTCGGGCATAAAATTGATGATGGCAGTAGTGATGGCATTGATGAAGACGCTTGCTGTCACAGGCAGAGGGTGCCTTACACGGCGCTTTCCTGCCTAGACACACCTCTCCTCTAATGAGGTGCCAGAGTCCACAGTAGGGCTGAGAGGTCACCCTGCTTCTACAGTTCCCGTTATGCAATCTGCCTGCCTAACTCTGGGCGGCACTGGCTTTGCAGAGCTGTTCATGAGTGTGGCCAACAGCCTGGACATGTGTAAATAGTCCTGGCACGCCAGGCACGTTTGTGACCCACCCACCACTCATCTCGGAGTCGCAGGCCATCCTGCGCTGCCCACACCTTCGTTCACGTTGCCTGCAGGCGCCCTCATGCGTGGGGTTTTGGTCCCAGCAGATTCATGCAGTGCTGGGGATCCAACATAGGAGCTGGGCGCCTCTGAGCCGCCGCCCCAGCCTATAAGAGTCTTACTGAGTAGCTCCTGTCTGGAGATTTTCCCCAGAGCCTCGGGCACTCAGGGGTGGGGCTTTTGGGAGGTGGCTGGCTTGTGGGGTGTGAGCCACGAGGAGCCTGAGCCCGAGGAGCGGACAGCTCAGTGTGATGTGGAGGTAAAGCCTGCTCAGGTGTGGCCCTGAGGGGCTCTTGCTCCTTCTCTCTCTGCCCTTCCTTTGGCCTCACCACCACACCACGGGGCGTGTCTCTGCCTTGCACCCTGCCAGCTTACTGAGGACCAAAACCTGTAGCAGTTGTGGGCCAAGGAGCCCTTTCCCCGTCAGTTGTGGCGTCAGGTGTGTGCCCAGCAGCAAGCAAGCAACTGAAGTGCCTGCCGGCCTCGACTTTGTGACCTTCCTGGGGCTGCCTCCTGGTCACCTGGCATCACAGCTGGGAGCCACGTGCCCAGCTTTGATTCCTTTTTAAGAGGACCCAAAAGTTTCGTTATAGTTTGCAAACTAAAGCTTAACCTGGGACCTTACCGTAATGACTTTACCTAAAGTAACAAGTTATTATACCCCTTGATTTTTAAATGTGTTTGTATTTTCTCTTTGTAATTTCTGAGACCTTATTTCTGTTAATGCTTTTACTTTTAATAACATTCATATTGAACGATTTAGAATATATTGCCTCATTAGTCAACATCTACATGGTTTATTCCAGAATCTGAGTAATTTAAAATCACTGTAACATCAGCAGTCTTTAAAATATGCCGTATGCCTTGCGTTTGATTTATGTATGGGATAAAAAGTTGGTACATCGCTGTTGGCAGGCTGGCACTAGCTACTATTAATCTTCGGGGAAAGCATATAAATATATTTGTTTCTGTCATGCATTGGTTGTTTGAATCAAGGCTGACATTTAATCATGCCTCTTGTGTGGTGGGGGCGTAATGAGGGGGTCTGATCAAGAACAAGACAGCCACGCAGGAAAATGAGAAAGTGAATGGCCACTTCGCCAATCTCTCTGATGAGTCTTGTTTCTGTTGAGACTGCTGGCAAGCAGATGATAGACTCATTAGCTCTAGACTGTTGGAGATTCCCAGGAGTCCACATTAGGAGACTGAGGTGTACTTTACAAAACAGGTCCTTTCTACTTGGGGGAAGTACTGACTGTGTTGTATCATCTGCTTTACTTTTTAATCTCTAAGCTTTTCTCTCTCTCTCTTTTTTTTTTTCCTACGTATTTGGTTGTTGCTGGGTCTCACTACACAGCTTGAACTGGTGGTGATCCTCCTGCTTTCAACCTCCCCAGCACTGGGATTACAGGCGTGTGCCAATACGCCCGGACTCTGGCTGGCTCAGCCCTCCCTGAGGACAGGGCTGGCACAGCATGTGGTGTCAGGGATCGAACCACAGTCCCTGCGCTTGCCCAGACAGGCGCTTTAGTCTGCTGAGCTGTTTCCCTGGCCCCCTAAGCTTATTTTTGATATTTGTTCCTATGAAGGTCAAGCCTATTACCCTTTGTGGTATTTTCAGTCCATGCCTTTGACTTCCTCCAATATGGTGGTGGTGGTGGAGCATCTTTGGTGGGCTTATGGGTTGGACAGTTTCTGGGTGGGGCGTGGAACTGCCGACGACACCTGGGGAGCTGAGGTGTCCGACTGGCTCACAGCCATGCTGCCTACTTCTCTGCCACACGCCCCGCCTCAGATGTGCTTGGCACCCATCTCTCCTGTGTCCCCCTCTCCTCTCAATGGAGAATGATCTTTCCACTTTCATAAGAAAGTGTTTGCCTGAAACCCTGTCACGGGCACCAGAGTCAGCCTAGAGGCTTCTTGGAGTGTGTTACGAATTAACTAGATGAAGACTGCGTGTAGATTTCAAATTGATGTACTAAACGGGAATTTTCCCTTAACAATACTTCACTTGTTAGAACAAGGTTATGCGTGGGCAATACAGCTCCCCCGTGTGCTCAGCTAACTCACTCTCTGTCCTTAGGATGCAGAACTCGGGCCGGCCAGGTAGCTCAGCAGTGGCTGGGGTTCGATCCCTGGTGTGCTGTGCCGGCCCCATCCCCCGGGCGCGCTGAGACTGCCATTGAGACTGGGCGTGGTGCTGCACACCGTTAGTCCCAGCACTTGGGAGGCTGAAAACAGGAGAATCGCTGAGTCCAGTCCACACAGTGAGGCCCTGTGGGCCCTGTGGGCCCTGTCCTAAATGCATTTTTTAAAAAAAGATGCAGAATTCCTGTGAGCAGTTTACAGCTTCTGCCCTGACAGTTATTTCTCTATCCAAAAGCAGGATGTTCTGAACTAGAGAATCTTTCATGCAGCCCATTCTGGCTGACTTTTTCAAATAATTGTATAGAAGAAAAACCACAAGTCTGGAGCCACAAAATGAAATTTTGGATCAAATTCAAATGAGAAGTTTCCCGGCTGTGTGATTTTATCTTATCGGAGCTTAGCTCAACATCATGCCTTGCATATGTATGGTGTAGATTAGAGTAGCATGTGTGCCAGTCACTGACATAGAAACAGTTGTCACCTCATAAGTCAGTGGGGTTTTGCTGATAGTGTCACATCAGAAGCACGTGGACGGAGGTGGCATTTTACTTTCAGAAGAGCACAGCACAAGCCCTCGGCAGGACGTGCATTGGCATAATCTCTCTGTGTGGTGTTCAGGCATCTCTGTGTTCATGTCAGGGCTCCACTGGCGATTCTGATGTACAGCCGGAGTTGTAGCTAGTGGTAGGGCCCTGGCCTCGAGGTTCCCTCTAGTTTTGATTCCATGCTGTAAAGCCTGGGGAGAAACAGAACACTTATCTTCATTTCTGAATAACTGTCTTTTTTCAAAAGTCTGCTGTTAGCCAAGTATAGTGGTCACATCTGTAATGACAGCTACTTGGGAAGTTGGTACAGGAGGATCGTAAATTTGGGGCCAACTTGGGTACTTCATGAGATCCTATCCTAAAAAAAGAAAAAGGTAATAGATAGATAGATAGATAGATAGATAGATAGATAGATAGATAGATAGATAATATATATATATATTA
>NDGN011409905.1:0-12112 GCA_002564285.1 Tympanoctomys barrerae
AAAAAAAAAAAAACCTGTTATGTATTTTTGTCTCCTTGTACAAAGGTGCCATACTGTTATCAGTCTGCCTATTTGTTCCTCCAAAGTATTTTCATTGTGTCATTAAAAGGCATTATTCTTGTCCTAACCCTGTGACCTCAGTTCCCTTATGTCTGATCCACTTCCCTTCCATGAGCACTAGTTTTCCCAATAAAAAGTCTCCCTTACCTTCATATACTGCTTTTAAGCTTAAACGCCACATATTTGGAATTTGATTTAAAAATAAAGGACACCTCCCTTTGGACTCCAAGGGAGCACAAGGATAATATCAAGCCTGGGCTGAGGCTCTTGTAAGAGGGTAGAGACCTTCCTTTTCGTGCTCCCTGACTGGCCCATATTACTTTCCCTCTGTCCTGACATTTTTATTGAACTCCTACTGCAAACATGCCTCTGTCTAGTATTCAGTTCTGTGAGCATGCAGACTTCCCCAAGGTGGGTTCCATGGGAATTTTCTTAGATTTTAGTACTACTGTTATCTTTAGAGTTTTATTATAAAATAATTTATATATGATTAGTGTTATGCAATTTTGCTGCATAGTTTGTTAAATATGAGTAAATATGTAATGGATTCAACCCCCACCACATCATGTTCAAAATGTTTTTCCTGTGTAAAAACTCCTCAAATTCCTTTACAGTCATCAGTTCCCTCCACCCTGCTCCCTGGCAACCACCTGGCTGATTTCTTTTGTTATACTTTGCTCTTTCTCTGATATCATATAAAAAGAAGTCCTTTGTGACTGTCCCTGTCACAACACAAAGTTTTAGAGATTCAAACTATACCTTGCTCCTTCTATTATGGAGCAACATTCCATGTCATAGACACCACACAATCTACTCCCAGGCAATGCACATCCAAGTGATTACTATGTCTACTTTGTTGTTGTTTTCTAGGCATCAAACAACTTTGGCCACCAACACACATAAGGGTAGGATGAACAGATGACTATCATCTGCTCTAACCCTGACTGATATAAGAACAGCACCAACAATGAGGTGGTTCTTTGCCTATTGCCAGGGATGTCTGACTATTTTTAATAAACCTGCTTTAGAGGCTAACACTGTCAGACATGTCTTCCAGTGGACACATGCTTTCATTTCCCTAGGGTAAGCACCTGATAGTGCAATGACTGAGTCATACAATCAGTGTGTATCTTTTAATGAGAATACTGGAATCTCTTCTATTTTGACTGCATCATTTTGCTTCCCCACAAGCCATATGTAACAGGGCCAGTTGGCCTATATCCTTACCAACCCATGTATCAATGGATCTTAAAGCTGATTTGTTGAATAAGTATCCGGTGATGGCTCAGTGCCGATGTTTCCCTGGATTTCAGCCTTTGCAAAGACCTTTCTCAGTTTGTCTCATTGGTGGTCTCTCTTTTGCTGGACCACGATATATGTAAATATTCAAAACACCCCTTGCTGCACACACAGAACTGCTCCTGAGATTTTTCTTGTTACACTTGTACTGTTATTTGACCATCACCAGTGTCATGGATTCAGTAAAATGGTGCAGTAAAGAAAGAGTGTGTGGGAACTTTCACCCAATCCAGGGTGGATAGCAGCGACTAGAAAGAGGCACTGTGCTGTCTTGTTCACAGAGAGTCACAAACAAATCTGAGCTGGGTGGGCCCTGAAATCTCTCAACTCCCAAATCCCAGATCTTAAAGTACCTTAAGAAAGGGCACAGAGAACATCTGCTAAAGCAGGCTCTGGTCCAAGTCTTGGACCAGAAGGAATTAGATGGGAGACAATGAATCACCTGCAGGCCTTGCTGATTATGTGGAGAGACAAAAACCCAGTCCCCAGCTACTCTGAGTGTCACCAAATATGGTCACTGCAGCAAAATGCCCACAAGTGATTTATGCTTAGGATACAGGGCCTGGAGGCCTGACATAGTCCAGACTGTAGGAAGGGGCCAAGGCTGGCTGTCAGCGGGATCTAGAGGCTGCCTGAGATTGAGTCTGTATCGCTTCCTCCAGAAGTCAGGATGGACTGGCGCTGCAGGCTCCTGCTGACCCAGTGANATTGTCCTGCCACATCTACTTGGCCCTGCCCACTTAGTGCCTTACCTACTTCTTGCTGATTGAAAACACAGCCTGGGTGAGATTCTCTTTTCAACTTTCTGTCAGTGAAACTCGTTGCATCTCAGAAAGAGCTTTGACCCCCTAATGCAGCCAGATCGACTTCCTCAACTCCACACAGTGACCTGGGGGCTTCTGCTGCTCTTCATCTGTTTCTATGGTAAGATTCCTGCAGGAGATACAGGAGCCAAGGTTTGTTCTGTCGCATCTTTCAGAGGCAGAACCTCAGGCTGTGGAAGAGTGGAAGGAGAGGGTCACAGGGGCAAGGGACCTTCTTTGAGGGTGTAGTGGTGTGTACATGACAGTGGGAAATGTGGGTAATGGCTTTGGGAGACACAGAATGCTCTGGGTACTACATCTGAAAGCTGAACTGAAAGCACATGGGGTGCTCTGTGTCCCCCCAGGGCAGAGGCATGGTTCAGCTTATAGGGCATAGTGCTCTGTGCCTGCCAGGCTCTCTCCAGGCCTTACCAGGAACTGATGCCAGGAGGGCTCCAGTGCAGTGTCTTTATCCTTTGACCTGCCTCTCCCAGAGCTCCTAGTATGGGACCTCAAAAGTTCTCACACCTTTCTGCAATCCAGTCTACTCCATTCACCTAATTCTGCAGCCCACATTTCCAGGCTTTCTTCCTTACACGCTACTGACTAGGGTATTTGAGGCCACCAAGACCTCCAGGAGAGAATATTGCCCTATGTCACTTTTGGCAACTGTTAAAAGAGTTTTGGGCTTGGATTTATATTCAGGATCACAGAGGAGCCATCATATTTCTCAGAGTTCTGACCCTTCCTCTTCTGCCCACCTACACCTGGCTTCTGCACAGGGACAGTCTAGGTAACAGACTCTTACATGCTGTGGCAAGGACTGTATCGAAGAATAGATGTGTACACTCATTTTAGGCTTTTACCTGAATTGTCGCCAACTTAGTCCTTTGGGTCCTACACTTTCCTACCTCCTGACATGGAGGACACCTTATACTACCATATGAGAGAGCTTCCTCTTTTTTTTTATTTTTATGGTGGAACAAAAATTGAACTCAGACCCTTGTACTTGCCAGGCAAGCACTTATTCCACTGAGCTATTTCCCCAGCCCCAAAGACTGAGCTAATGGGCAGGCACCCCCCAAGGAGAGCTTCCTCTTTAAGGAGGAAGCATTGTGGATGTACCCAGGCTCCCAGCAGGCTCACTGCTGCAGGCTGTGTCCTGTGCTGTCACAAGCACCAGGCATCAGTGTCTGATAGTCACAGTGAATACCATGCCCTGAGGTGCCAGCTGACAAGGCACAGGGTGAGGGCCACATCAGCAGGGAGAGCAGTGCACATTTGGACTTGGAAAGATGCTGTGAGTGGCTGCTGCCCGGGCTTCACCTGTACCAGGTGTCATCAGACATGCTGATCCATGTGGACCTGCTGGAGGAGGGGAGCACTAGCTCTCCAGCATGCTTGGGGCTGTTTAACTTTTTCTTATGGAATCTGGCCCTGATCTGCTACGCTCTACCGAGGGAGATCCTCAGGCAGCAGGAGAGAGGTACAAGGGAGATCCCAGCTGGTAGAGGTGATGTTAGCAGGGAAACCATGGGCTTGACCAACCCCAGCCAGAGGCAAGGCAGGCTTATGGTTGGGTCAGAGCTGTGCGCCTCTCTCATGTCTCTCCCATCATCGTATCACTCACTGCCATAGGATGCATTCTGTTATCTCACCTCTAGTGTGAAATCCCTCAGGCTGAGGGACTTTCCAGTTCATCCCCACCATCCTCCAAGCACCTCACAGCATCTTGCAAGGTTAATGCAAAGGACATTCTTTTATCTACCAATGCCCAAGGAGCCTGTTTGGGCCTATCAAGATAAGCTTGGCTAGGTAGCCTAAGTGATGGCAATGATAGCTCTAGGAATAAGTGTGAAAGCCAGAACATGGGGGGAGCAGTGAGGATTATAGTCCTTTGACAAGTTTAATGACAAGGAGGTGCCAATACTCTCAGTATGGGAGGCAGCTAACTGGGAAGACCCAACCCTGATCTGCATCTCTGCCCACAGCCCAGGACTCTGCTAGCCCTATCCAGACCACACACACAGGGTAGGTGCAGGACAGCTTCATCTATGTGAAGGGCACTCACATGGATGTCCACACCTTCCTGAGAATTCCCTTTGTCAAGCCACCTGTAGGAACCCTAAGATTTGCACCCTTCTGAGGCCCCAGAGCCTTGGAGTAGCGTGAGAATGGGGACTTCCTACCCTGCCATGTAAGCTGTCTGGGGAGCAGGGGAAATTCAGACACCTGTTCAGGTGCTCTGAGCTTTGGGCCAGACTCCAGTGCTACTTTCATCTAAACCCCACAGTCTGTTTTCTCCTGACTGAGGGCATTCCTAGTGAGCACGCTGAGGCCATAGATAATGAAAGAATTTTGGCAGATTCTTGGCTCAGAGCTTGGGAACCTGAATACATTAGCTCTAGGTGCTGAAGATAGGGGTAGAGACCTATACATCCCTAGCTTTGTGTTGTGCCATGTGTGTCCTGCTACCAGGGAGATGTTTCTGGATGAGATTCTTTGAGCTCTGAGTCCTGCATTAGCTGGTGGCTCCAGCAGCTGATACCATATATTGGGAGGAGGTGAACAGTATTGCCTATGCACGCCCCATCCACCATAATCTCTGTGAAATCTGACAGGACCAGGTACCTTTTCCAAGGAACAAATTATGGTCTTACAACTGGAGACTGTACAGGATGGATAAGTTTCTTTAACAGTCAAGTCGTGGGATGAAAACTATTCCATCATTCTTCTATGGGGGATTTATCTCCATCAAGTACTCTTGTGGATGTGGGGGGGGCCCTCCGTTGTTCCCCCACTAGACAGGTGCAAGAATCATACTAGACAGGACAATGTCAGTGCGTGCAATCTATGGGTGATACAGAAGTCTGAGAGTGATAATTTCTCAGCCTTAGGAGGAGTAGGATCCAGGCCCTCAACAACCTGGACTTTACTATATGGCTGGGCTTCATCTCAGCTTCCCCAGCATCTGAGGCTGGTGTCTTGATGGTCAGGGATTAGAAAGATCATGTGTGAGCAGAGCATCAGGGGCAACAGGATGTGGGTGGCTGGATGCACATCTGGTACATCTGGCTTTGACCACTCCACAGCACTGAAGTAACCATCTGCCCTTGTCACTGAGGGTCTGCATAATGCCTAGGTACTGAACACAGGCTCTGAAGCAGGGGAATCTGGCCCTGGCTCTCATCCCCATTCCTGAGGACTGTCTGTACCTTAATATCTACACTCCTGTGCATGCCCATGGAGCCTGTAGCTTGCCGGTGAGTATCAGATCTTGATCATCTGGGAAGGGGCCTTGTTCTTCTCCAAGATTAGAAGGCAGATGGGATATGACTCAATAGTAGAGTGCTTGTCTATCAAGTACAAGGCTGTGGATTCATATTCAAACACAACAAACAAAAACTGAAAGAAAAAAAAAGTGAAGAAGAAAATTAGAAAAGACGATCCATGAGGACCCTGATCCTGTGTGGACCCCGATGAGAAGTTTCTCCCTCTGGTGTCTGCGGCCTTCTCACCTGGAGCAGGCAGCTGACCCATGGGAAGAGGGATCATGGCAGAGCAGCTGCTCACAGAGATCAGGGGCTTCTGTCCAGGAAATGCCCCTGAGGCACCCAAGGGCTCAGGGCATGAACTTCGAGATCAGCTGAGACCCCGACCATGGTTCGTATGTTGTGCCTATAAGATTAGACAAGTTTTGATTAACATTCTGGTACTACAACTAGAGAAAAGCTTTTTATTTCAGATGGACCTGAAGGGTAACAGAGCTTGGCTGCATGAGTTGGACCTTAAAATATGAGAGTGTTGATCTTCCTGGTTGAAACTTACCCCCTACCTGTGGCCTAAGGGATACAATCTATTGGAATTTTTATGTGGCAGCTGCACAAAATCAAAGCAGTAGATAATCTATGGGGACAGCCAAAGTAGTGATTGGGCTGGGTGTGAGTCATATGGCATCTGTCTTAATTTCCCCAGGTGATGGTATGAATCCATGATGGTGGACCAGTTGTAGGCCTGGCTGCCTTGTATGATGAATCCACTCTGGCAGCTTGTGAGAACGCGGTGGTGGTCACTGTCCAGTACCACGTGGGTGTCCTGGGCTTCTTCAGGTGAGCCTGGGACTGGACTAAAAAACCGGGCTGAGCAGCTCCACAGCAGGGATGTGACCCCTGTCCTTGCCACTTCTCAGCACTGGAGAACAGCATGCCACTGGCAACTAAGGCTACCTGTACCAAGTGGCCACCCTACACTGCGTATAGCAGAATATTGCCCACTTCGGAGGCAACCTTGACCATGTCACCATTTTTGGTGAGTCAGCAGGTTGCACAAGTATGTCCGCACATGTCCCAAGAACTCTTCCATTGTGCCCTCATGGAGAGTAGGGTGACTGTGGCACCCAGCCTCATGCTAGGTTACATAAGGCCACCTCCACAGTGAGTGACCTCAACCACCCCAGCCCAACCCACCTCCCTCTCACCCACTCTTCAGAGCCTCTGGTGCAGTTTGAGCAACGCAGACAACAAAAACAGTCCAGGCACCCTGGTAATTGCTGCCTTCCTAAAACTTGCCGAAGCCCTCAAGGCTGAAGATCCACTTATTACCTCTGCCTCTTGGAGGTTGAGCATGTTCTGTGATCAGCAAAGCTGCATCCTGAGGCACCTATCGAGGACAGACCATACAAGCAAGCGGCATGGACCCTGCGGCCAAGATCCCTGACCAGCAGGAAATTAGAAAAATTCCCTTTTTTTGGAAATTATAAAAATTACATACCAACAGCAATCCCCAGATTTAAGGGTCACCTTCATCCAACAAGGACCTTGGGCACACTCCTCATCCTACCTGAAAAGATGAGCCAACCCCTACCTAAACAATTTACAAATGGTGCCAACCTGTCCACCTATGTACATGTAGACTCTGAGGCCCTGGTGAGCTGTCTGTGTGGCAAGAGTGAAGAAGAAACTCTGGCTAATATTAAATTTGGCTCGAGTGATTGCTGGTATGAAGGAAAAAGGAGTGATGGCTTTATGGAGAGCCAGCTCCTCACTGCTCTGCACTAATTACCTCACCTCCATATCTTTGAGTCCTCACAGCCTTGGGTGTGAAGAAGGACCAAGATTTGCTAAGTAAAGTGTAGCATCCTTTGGGGTAGAGGCAACCATGGTGTAACAAATTAGAAAGGAATTAGAAGTAACTCATGGGGCACCGGAAAATGTCTAAGACTTGACCTTGATCCCTGACTTTCAATGCCCCTCAGACCCTCAGTAACATCACTGGAATAGTGGACAGGGCCTTCCTACCCAGGCACTCCTAGAAGCTGCTGGCTTCTGCTGATCTTCAACCTGTGTCCAGCATCATTGGCATCAACAATAATGAGTATAGCTGGAGCATCCCTATGGTGAGACCCAGCTCAAAGCCTCCACAGATGTATTCTGGTATATGGGGATCCTCAGGGATTTATAGATAGGGGTATTCTGCCCTCAACTTACCATCCTACTGTCCCTCTACCACCCAGTTCATGAGCTTCCATGACACCCAAAAAGAGATGAACAGAGAAACCTCATAGGCTATTCTGCAGAGCACAGCAACACAAAATGGTGAGGCTCCTAGGACATGGAACCCCAAGATTTTCACCCAAGGTAGCCAGTCTCGTGAGCAAAGGCTCAACTGTATATGTGGTTGTGGGTGGAGTCACCCAGAACTTGACCATTTCTTGCATTCCCAATCCACAGCAGGCCTCTCATATTCCCATCCTGAACTGCCCCCTCCCCCTAATCCTGAAACATGCTTTACCCAACTCTCCATGCTCCTCCTGGTCTGGGTGTTGCCTGCTGAGTTGATGACCTGTTGGTGGAAGAGTATGGGTGGGGGGAGACTCAAAGTGCTGTTCCAGGAGATGATGAGGGACTGTATATTCATAATCCCTGCACTCCAAGCAGCACATTGTCAGTGTGAGTACATCTGTAACTGAGAAATGATTGCCTAGGGGGCAGCCCAGAGCTGACTCCCAGGTAAGTGTGGAGTCCAGGTCTGGTCCCATCTCTTTTTTCAGCCCCTGGCATCCAGAATTTAATGTTCCTCATTTCAGTAAATCTTCATGGCTAAATCCTCCATAAAAAGAACAGTTCTGGAGGCATCACAATTCCAAATTTCAAAACCTATTATAAAGTCATAGTAACAGGTGCTGGGGAGATAGCTAGTGGCGTAAGTGCCTGTCTGACAAGTGCAATGTTCCGAGTTCTATTTCCAGCACCAAAAAAAAGTAACACAAAAAAGCATAATACACAACAATAGACAGACCAGTGGATTAGAACAGGGGACACATAAACAACCCTTACAATTACCAATCTGGTTTTTGACACCTGAAAAGCCCGCACTGAAGAAAAATGGCTTCTTTAACAAATGGTCCTAAGAAGACTCAATATTCAGAAGACTGAATTCAGATCCTTATCTTTTATACAAAAATCAATTCAGAATGGATCAAAGACCTAGATATAAGACCTGGAAATTTGAAACTCCTAATATAAAGCAGAGGAAATATTTACCTTAGAGGCCCAGGCCAAAAAATACAGCACAGGACTTCAATAGCACAATAAATTACAATATAAATCTTTAAATATGAATACATGGAGTTTAAAAGGCTTTGATATGAAAAGAAAAACAACATAGTGAAGACACATCCTACACAATGAAAAAATCTATATGAAATAGTTTGCCAGTTCTCTTCAAATGAGAATTAATACCCAGAATACAAAAAGAATGCAGCTAGGTGTGGTGGTGCATGCCCATAATCCCAGAACTCAGGAGGCTGAGGCAGAAAGATTGCTGTGAGTTTGAGACCATATTACATAGTGAGTTCAAAGCCAGAACAACATAGCAAGACTCTGTCTCAAAAAACAGACAAGCAAAACATTTAATACCAAAGAAAATCATAAAAGGTAAATAAATTGAACAGACACTTCTCACAAGAAGTACAAGTATCCAAAAAGTATGAGGGTTTTTTTTAAGTTCAATCTTTCAGTCATCAGAGAAATGCAAATCAAAACTCCACTGAGATCTTACCTCATCCCAGCCAGCACGCCTATTGTCATCTGGGCATGGCAATCCAGGCATGTGATCCCAGACTCTGGTAGGTTAAAGCAGGAGGACCCCAAGTTTGAGCCCTGCATAGGCAACTTACTGACTTGGGGAATCCTACCTCAAAATAATACAAAAAGGTGGGACATATAGCTCAGTGAGCAGCCTTGGGATCAATTCCCAGCCCCTCCAAAAACATAAATAGATAAATAAATAATAAGCAAGCAAATGGGAATGGTTATCATCAAAAATATTTTTTAAAAAAAACCTAAATCCTGGTGAGAGATGAAGGGGGCAGGGAAAGGAATCATCCCACACTATTGATGGGAATGCAAATTAATACAGGTATTATGGAAATCAGTACAGGGGTTCTCTGAGTAACTAAAAATAGAGCTATTGCTTGATCCAGTTGTGTACCACTCCCCTGCATTTTCCCAGGAGAAGTAAAATCAGGATGATAAGAGACACCTGAAAGCTAACGGTTACTGGAGTGCAATTCATAATGGCCACGCTACAGGAATGGCTTAGGTAGCCACTCAACAAATAAATGGATAAAGAAAATGTGAATGTGTAAAGAAATATCTGCAATCTGTATATATTTATATATAAAATATTATTCAGCCATTAAAAAGAATGATGTTATGTTATTTTGAAAATATCCAATACCATGGTCCCTCACTTGTCACGGAGATTACAATCAAGAAATTCCCCGATAAGTGAAAATCAGCATAATAGTGACATTATATTTTAGTATTTATATATATATATATATATATATATATATATATTTAAGGCTTTATAAACCTTTTCCACACTCTTATAAACCTTTCCCACACTTTTAAAAACACTTTCAATGTTCTTAACCCTTTTCTAAACTCATAAACCTACATAATTTTAACAACATACATACACTGACGGTACTGCAAAATCCTGTGATATAGTGAAAAATCTGTGATGAATAATTTAGATTAATGTGTTTTGAAAACCCACAAAATAGTGAGTCTGTGAAAGTCAAACCATGAAATAGTGCAGGACTACTGTAGTTATTAAGCCATGGAAGAGAACAAAATCATGTCATTTGCAAGAAAATGGATAGAACTGGACGCTGCAATGATACGTGAAACAAGTCAGACTCAGAGAGTCACATATCACACGTCGTCTCATATGAAGAATTTGTGGGAAAATAAGAGAGCAAGATAACATGATAGTAGAAGGGACATTAGAGAAGAGGAAGGGGGTAGGGGAGAGGAATAAAGGAGAAGGGGATAATGAGGGGGAAAGTTACTAAAGTATGTTCAAATTGTATCCATGTACAAATATGCCAAATGGAGCCCACTAATCTACATAACGAACATGTACTAATAAAAAAATCCTTGTGGTTGGTGTCCAGATTTCAGCCAACTGAGGGCCAGGAATCTTGTCACTAAGTGTAAGGCAGAAGAGCTCTAGGTAAGGGACAACCACACGATGGCCTTTCCATGTTCCCAGGTTCCCTTGGCCCTCCTTGACTACTTCTGTGAGTTCCAGCATCCACCGAGCTTCTTCAAAGATTCAGACTACCCCACATCAAGGCTGACCACGGCAATGAGGTTTTCTTTGTCTTTGGATTCTCTTACTGAAAAGGCAACAGTGACTCTTCCTTGTTCTCTAGGAGCTGCAACAAAATCCTACAGGGCACAGGAGTGACTGCCCCTTCTGTCCACATAAGGAAACTGAGGTCCTAGAAAGAACAGGATCAGATGTCCATATTTTTTGGCTTAAATATCTGTGCCAGGATTGTACTGCAAGTCCCTTCCCACTCCAGTCTGCGCCCCTTCTAGCTGTACCCACTCAGTCTACGTGTCCAGCCTGGGTGCAGAGGCAGGGGTCTCAAAGACACCATTATTTCTTTAATAGCTCCCCAGTGATAAAGAATAAGGTTCCTTCTGGGTCAAGAACAAGCCCAGGCTCGATTCATCAAGAGGATGGGATGAGCAGTGGCAGGCCGGGCAAGGGTAGGGCCTGACTGTTCCTGGGTGGTGAGTGTGGCACAGGAAAGGGCAGCAGGATGGGGGTCAACCAAGACCCAGGTCCTTGTCTTCTTCCTCACTGCAGTAGTCCTCACTGAGAAGGAGCTGCTGAGCAGAAGGAGGATGAAGTATTGGGCCAACTTTGCTGGAAATGGGTGAGAGAACACCCTCAGGGTGCGTGAACCCATCAGGTGCGCCCCCTGTCTGTACTGACCCCATTAGCATTCTTTAATCAAATAATAACAATCTCTCACTTCCAGGCCCTACATAACATGGACAGAGAAAGGCCGTGTGGGTGCCAGTTACTTGTCTTTTCCAGTGACCTGGAGTGTGGGCCATATCACTACAGTACTATCACAGCCTGCCTCAGAAAGGGCAGGAGAAAATGGGCCATTATCTGCTCCCTATAGAGCTGACAATAGCAGGAGGTCCTTGCTTTCCGTGTCAGTAAAACACCTCCTTTTCACTCAGGTCAGCTGCAAGGCCTGACCCAAATCAGGGGGCTGAAGTCTGGACTCTGCAGGGCTCAGACTGACCTCTCACTCCATGTTGAGAGGGTGTGCCCACAGGAACCCCAATGGCCAGGGCCTCCCCTCCACCGGCCTTCACTGGACCACGAAGAGCTGTACCTGCAACTGGACCTCCAGCCTTCCGTGGGCCGTGCCCTGAAGGCCTCCAGGCTGAAGTTCTGGTGGAGGTCCTGCCCCTGAATATCCAGGAGCTAACAGGGTCTGAGGGGAAGCACACAGAGCTGTAGCTCCTTGTATGGGGAGGGTGGGCTTAAAGGAAAGTCGGCTCTGCTTGTGGTGCCACATGCCTACTGGATTAACTCCACATTCATACATCTATTCCTTATCTATTCAACAA
>NDGN011409933.1:0-16011 GCA_002564285.1 Tympanoctomys barrerae
TTGATTTGAAACTGTCTAATTGCTATTTGTTTATCAATAAAATTCTGAAAAAAAAAGAAATTTAAGACAGAAAAAAAAAATTCTTCTGTTATTCACTGCCTACCCTACCCATCAGGAAGGCAGGAAACTTGGCTTGCCTGGCCCTCCACTAATCACCTATGTACATTTGCACTTACTGCCTTTGGTCTCTTCTATGGGCTTGTGAAGACACAGGACAGGCTGTGGTATCTGTTGAATCTAAGTAGGGAATCCACTGACCATGGGCCAGAAAATCCAAGGGCTCAGTATAACAGACTCTGCATTGTGATCAGTGGTGAAGGTCCTAAAATATCTGTTCTGGAGGGTTTTCTTTACCTGTATGTATTCTTTATAAATTTATCTGCCCAAGGCCTACAAGTATAAACAGCTAAGTTAGGTAAAAATATTATAGGCAGTCAGATAGGGCTAGGCCCTGAAGGGAGTCAGTGCAGAGGAGGAGAACACATTACAACTGTGGCTGGAGGTACATCTATTGAAGGTCAGGCCTCAAGATAAATACAGAATGATCAAGCCTACCTGCCTCCCCAGGGAATAAATAATATATGATAATTGGTGTCAATAGGTCCAATAAATAGACATCTATCACCCAGGTGGTTGACCAGGACCTCCTTTATCCATCCATTTCTAAGAAGGTCTGTTCTTTCCACGTATGCTGGCTATGTGACCTGTCTCCCCATTGGCTCAATATTACCTGTTACTATACTTGAAATCTTATTGGTTGATCATAGTTTTGACCGATGTTGTACTCAGCTTGTGATTTTGTTCTATAAAACTTTCTTTGAGAAGAGGGTTTAAATAGAGGATAGGGGAATGGGACTAGAAAGACTCAAGATGTATCATGTACAAATACAAATTCCCTATGATGAATGCTATCATTGTGTATATCTAAGATGTACTGACAAACTTAATTTTAAAAACTTCCTTTGAGAATTGGGCTCCTTCATTACTCACTTTGGGGACCCTTCCTGCCTCTTTGGAGCTGTGTCTTTCAATGATTATTTCCTCCTCTTAACCTCTGTTGTTCCTTAAAATTCATTCTTTGATTTTAGAGAACACAAACTGCACAACCCACACCTAAGTGATTGAGACTTACATTATTTCCTCTGTATCACTAGGACATATGCTAATGTCTTCAAATGCATTACAATCTGAGCTGCGCATGCCTGAAGCCTCTTTCTTCTCACTCTGCACTTTTTCAGGTGATCTGACACACCCACAGGGATCACAATCCTGTGTGCGGGTGATAGCACCAACTCACGATTTCTGGTCCTCTTGCAAGGCTCTTGACATCCAGGCCAAATCTACATGCATGCTCTGTGCCACAGAACGTCCACTCATTAATACTTTTCAGACTCCTCCTTCTCTCTTTCTCTTGCCTTTTCATAGCCCCACCAGTGATCTCTAACCCTCTCTACTGCCTCATCTGGCTTTTCTGCCTGGTTAGAATGATGTCTATCTAGACTTTATTGGACCAGGTAATACCAATTATAATATATTGCTTATCTCCTGGGGAGTCATGTAGGCCTGGTCATTCTGTCTTTACCTTGACACCTGACCTTTGAGTGATGCTCCTCCAGTCATGGTTGTACTGTGCTCACATCCTTTTGCTTCTCTTTCACAATGTACCAAAGATGTGCACTCCTTGGAGGCCATCCCAGGCCCAGGCATCTGGTTAGTTGTCTCCTCTGTTCACTCAATGATCTGTGCTTTCCTGACTTGATGTTGGTTTGAACTTCCCACTCCCCTTATGATTTCCACTCGAGTATGCATTGTTATTGTTCAAGGCCAGGAGCTCCATCTCCGGTATGGAATGTGGGGACTCTCCATTGCGAAGTGGAATGTTGTTCCTCCTCAAACACAAGTCTCCATTTGATGGAGCTGGCTGACCTTGGCTGGCTGACCTTGATGGGATTCAGTGTTTTGTTTTCTCCCACTGTATCTTCAAGGGGGCTCTGCCTGGTTCTCCTTTCCTGCACTTTGTTCACTTTTGCAGACTGGTGCCAAGGCCTTAATCACTTTCAGATGTCAGAACAGCTACCTTTGGAGATAGTCGGAGTCGAGTCTAACCCCAAACTTGAAGCTCACACCAGGCTCACAGTTTCTTCTCTCAATGGAGAAAGGAGTGTGGTGAGTCTTTCATCCTATTTTACCTCACACACAGGCCTCTTTTCCTCACCCCTTCTCCCCACCCAGCTTCCTGCGGGGCCCTCTGAGCAGGGGCAGGACTGTGGTGTGTAGTTTTCAGCTTTTGCCTGAGTATCCTCTGCATTATGAGCTATCTCTGTAGATATCTGAATGGGACTTGGAGATGCCCTCTCCTATTCCCACGATGGAGGCTTCCTAAACACTACCGGGTGGCACTCTCTCATAGAATTTGGTCATCTTGCTAGGAGCTGCTGGCTCTGATAACTGTGGCTCTTACTTGGGCCATGGGAACCCATTCATCTTTAGTTTTGTTATATACAATTTATAGGAGACCACTGATTTGGAAAGATGTGGAGGACCACTTGAGCAATTTTCCTTGACAGAAGAGTAGTTGTCTCTATTTTGGCTGTGCCTGAGCCTATTTCCTTGTATTGATAGCTAAAGAGCTGCCTAGGATTTTTTCCACATCCCTTCAATTGGCTTCAAGCAAAGCATATTGGTCTAGCGGAGGTGCTGGTGGTAGTCTTTGAAGATGGCACAAGTGTTTCCCCAATAACCCATACCTGCTGCTCTTTAATAGAGCAGCTCAAGACAGGACAAAGAGCCAGTGCTCAAGCTGTCAGCTGGGATAGATCCTCGAGATAGAAGCAATGACTTCTTGGGGCTTGAAAGATTACACATCACAGCTGAAGCACCAGACCCCAAAACATCAGATACTATCTCAATAGTACAATGCAAATTACTTTTTCTGTATATCCTTGTCTCTGCATAGGACAGAGATCAATGCAGGCCTCCTATTTAGCCCAGCTCACAGTACTCACCTACTTCCTGCCCTTCTCAGTCATTCATCCTCAAGTCACTCCTCCTTCATGGTTGAATAAAACCTGGGTTGGGCCCTGGGCCTTTGTTCTGGATAGCCATCACTATGGCTGGACTTAGGACCCCTTGGCTTCCCATAGCTATAAATATGCTTTAGTGTCTTTATTCTTGCTGTGAGTTTCTCTGGAAGTGATAGATTGGAATTAACTTGATGAGATTCCAATAACTTATCTATGGGATTACAAATATAAACTTCCCAAACTGAGCTGAGAACCAGGAAGGGTTCTCTATAGAAAGAGCTGCTGCAATAGACCAAATAAAAAATGGAGTCATTATGCTTAAATTCCACATCAGCAAATGTTGACATTTATCTGAACTTCCCAGAGACTAGGAGAGAGAGTAAGGGAGGAAGAAAAGATGGGGGGAGCATGCTAATGCCCCAGAGAAAGCAGTTTTATCTGACCTGATTGGAAAGTTCCTTTTGCTTTAACTCTACAAGGTGTTTTGTTTGTTTTGGTGGTGCTGGGGACTGAACCCAGGGCCTTGTGCATGCAAGGCAAGAGCTCTACCAATGAGCCACATCCCCAACCCCTCTCCAGCATTTCTCTATCTAGAAAGCTAACTTTCTCTACTCAGCTCCTAATTCATAGAATATGCCTGATTTCAGGAGTGCTAATAAAAGTCAGTTTGCTCTTGGAACATAATTCATTGTAATTTTGACTTTTTTCATTTTCAAATGGCTGAAACACACCCTGTTAGGCTCTCTCCTCTTATTCTACCAGCCAGCTCCCCCAGGCCTCCTGCGTTCAGAGCTCCCTGTGGGCCAGGCACCTGTATCCTTGTCCCTAGACTTCTGGAGACCCATAGTGAGATATCCCCAAACACTGGGCATTTGCTATGGTTTTGTCAGGTAGAGGCTAAAGTGTTCTTGCCTTGCATCAAATTTTGTCTCTAAAGTACTTGGCCATTTTATTACTCCTTTCTACAGGAGGCCCACATCCAGGGTTCTCTCAGACCTCTCTTTGCTTCATTTGATGAAGACGGAAAAGCAAACCTTGTTCCTCTTACAAACTCTAATCATGGAACTTTTCTCATGAACCCCTCATTTCTTTTTAGTCACCTGGTGGTGCTCCTTTGACTACCACTCTTAGAATGTGGGGATGTAACTGACCCATTCACTTCAGCTTTGAAGCTTCAGCCACCTGAGGGCATGGGTGAGTTGCATTTTTGTATCCAGTTACCTATTGCTGCAGCTTAAAAAACTCCTTGTCTTTTCTTGGCCCTGTCTTTGACCTCCTACTCTACCCATGTCACACTCATCTACAGTGTCCTGGTAAGTTGTGGGGGAACAAGGGGTTGGATTGAAGCTTCAACTTCAAACAAAGCCCAAAATCACAAAATTCATGTCATCTATTTCATGAGGAGGATGCGGGGTGTATGACTGCATACTCCTTTTTAGTTAAAAAACTGCACAGGTCAGTTTTTTGGCATTAGCTGTTTGAGAATGTTAGATGATGCCCAGTATGTCTTCTTTCATTCTACATTCAAAGAAAGGAAGACAAAGAGACATATTTTTGCAAGAACACTGAAGAGTTGCATCAGTTTCCTGAGGGTCTTGCCTCCACCTTTGATATTCAAATCTCTTGCTTTGAAGAGCCTCTGTTAGGTCTCTGTTGATTTTATCTGTCCGCTGTTTCTGTTGACTGCTCTGAAGCTGCCAGGGCTTTCTTTGTTCCTAGGTTTGCTGAGGAAGTCATTCCCCAACTCCACACTACCCACCTCGGAAGAGTGCATGTGATTTGCAAAACATTTCTGCATCTTTAGTCTGGAAAATCATTGGGAGGACAGCGCACAGGGTGGACAAGGTGGCTGGCTGGAGAAGGGGTGGTTTTAATTAGGATAGTGGTGTTTGCACAGGCACACCTGGGGAAGTTCATTAAACACAGTATATAACAAATCCATACAGTGCTGTTATGATGTTTGCTTTCCCTGCACACAGCCTGATAGATAACCTTGGGGTTGGATAGCGAGTGCTAGAATGACTGGGGGAGGAGTTGCACCTGATGTGTGTCCCAGCTAGAAGGAGACAGGAACTAACTAGAGCCAACAGAGAGCTCACAGAAGACAGCAATGACCTGAGTCAGAGAATTTCCATGTGGCCAACAAAAAGGTGCAGGGAGGTTAGAGGAATTTGTGTAGGTTTCTTGGTTGGCTTAGTTGGGAAAGCCACCCCAAATGCACTGCCTTGGGGAAGAAGATTAGTGTTTATGGCCTGCCTTGGGTTAAGAGGAGACAAGGGGAAGAGGCAACAGAACAGCAAGACAGGACAGCAAAGAGCTTGCACCGGGCCTCTCCACCTCACCTCAAAGTGTTCAGCATTCACGGTGCATACTGTGGGGTGTTATTTTCTGAATTCCAATCCAGACTATGTAGCAGCATCTAGAAGCAGACTTCAAGTCTGTCTTAGTCGTTCTCCTTCTTACCGGGTCACAGTACCCAAGACTCCCGATCTGAAGGAGAGGCTTACCTTGGCTCGCAGCATGTAGCTTTTGGTCCATGGCTGGCTGGCTCCAGCACAGAAGCAACGAGGTGGAAAGGCCCCAGAGGAGGGGAGCTGCTCACCTCCAGGCATCCAGGAAGCAGAGAGAAGGGAGGAACTGGGAAGGGAGCTAAGCCCTCTAGGCCAGGGCCCTGCCGCTGACCTGTCTCCTTGCAGCCAGACCCCCATCCCAACAGCAAGCCAGCTGTAACCTACCCACCTGCCAAACACACTAGCTCTGGGGTCACTTTATATTTCTGTTCATTTTTTATATCAGGGATCGAGTTCAGGACCTTGTGCTTCCCAGGCAGGCTAGGGCCGCTTTAGATCTAAACAACCGTGCCCTACTTTGCAGAAGATCTTGCTCCCTGTGGCCAAATGCTTGCGGAAGTCTTCCTTCTCCATGGTCACCTCTTCCTAGACCAGCTTTCTCCCATCCAGGATGTCAGGCTGGCCTCTTTTCCCTCATCCTTTATTTATTAGTACATATTAGTTCTACAGATTAATGGGCTTCATTTTGGCAGATTTGTACTTGCACATGACATACTTTGATCATCCTCCCCCCTGGTCACCCCCTTGCTCCACCCTTCCCTCAGTTTCACCTTTTTGGGGGGGAAGGGCATTTCAGTGTGTACAATATATTTTGATCACATGGGTGCCCATCACCAACCCTTACAGTCCTTTCTTTCCTTCCTTTTGTCCAATAATGGTCTCCTCCCTGATACTTTCTTATCATCTTTATTAGGTCTCACATATGAGGGAGAATGGGGAATATTTATCTTTCTGAGTCTGGCTTATTTTACTCAGCATGATGATCTCCAGATCTGTCCACTGTCCTGCAAATGATACTTCACTTTTGTTTGTGGCTGAGTAGTACTCCATTTTGTGTATGTATACTACATTTTCTTCATCTGTTTCTTTGTTGATACACATCTAGGCTGGTTTCTTAGCACGGCTGGTATGACTTGTACTGCAGTAAACCTGGGGCGTCAGGTATCCCTACACCATATGCTGATGTAAGTTTCTTCAGTCACTTGCCATGGAGTGATGGAGCTGGATCCAGTGGTAGCTCTATGACTGTTTCTTGAGGAATCTCCATACTGATTTCCATGGAAACTGCACTAATTTATCTTCTCACCAACTGTGTAGAAGTGATCTTTTTTCCCACATCTTTATCAGCATTTACTGGTTGTAAAATTTTATTTATTTATTTATCTGAGACAGGATCTCGCTATGCAGTTTGGGCTGGCTTTGTGCTCACTTTGTGTAGCCTCCAGGCTGTCCTGGAACTCGCAGTGATCCTCCTGTCTCAACCTCCCAAGTGCTGGGATTACAGGTCCTGGATCAAGATAGCATGTGGGGCCAGGGATTTAACTTGGGACCTTGAGCTTGCCGGGAAGGTGCTTATGCCTGTGAGCTATCCCCTCAGACCCCACTTACTGTTTTTTGTATCCTTGACCATAGTCATTCTGACTGCAGTAAGATGGAACCTCAGTGTGTTTGATTTGTACTTCCCTAATGAGTGAAAATGCTGAGCATGTTTTCCTCTGCTTCTTGGCCATCTGTACTTCTTTTGAGCAGGGCCTGTTTGGTTAACCTGCCCCTTTATTTATCCATTGGGCTATTTGAGGGTGTGGTGCCTTTAGAAGGGGGCTCTGTGCATACTGCTAAACTCTGTGTCTCTACTAGGAGCCTGGCCAGCCTTGTGGCCCATTGTGATATAAAGTCATGGCCCTTCTCAGTGACAAATGGGAAAGAGTGACCAGTCTGTGACAAGCACATCTGAATTGGGAAGGAAACACTGCCAGGGTGGAGGATTGATGGGATGGGGTGGAAGGAAGCAGTGAGCAGCTCTGGGGCATTCTCAGGGAGCCCCTACTCTGCTGTTCACACCTCGGGCCCTGGCCCCTGCATATGGGCAGGCTTTAGTGCCTATCTTCCAACAAATATAGGAGACAGAATAAGGGGTACCATTTGGAGTGCTGAGTGCTGAGTGTTGGTGGCTTCTTTTGAGGTGCTCTCATTGTTCCCCCCAGCCCACCAAGTCACCTCTGGCTGAGATGGCTATCCTGAGAGCCCCTGGCTAAGCCACACCTGAGAGACAGCATGCAGTTTCTGCTTCTAGTTGTAACTTTATAGCAATCTGTTGCAAAGCGGTAGATAAACATGGCAGAGGAGGTATGGTATGGGAGCCATTTTCCTGTTTCTGAAGAATCTGAGAGAATCCAGACCATTTTGATGATTGCAGAAGACATCTGAGTGCTTTAGTTTTTATGACCTGTATGTTTTTCTTCTTTTAGAAAATAGAAAAGAAATTTTAAAAATGGGTTTCCATGACCTAGTGCCATCTTATGATCATCACTACCAGATCAGGGGACATGAAGGTCACCAAACTGGTTCTGCTGTGCCCTACACGCCTCTCATCTACACATGACACTTGTATGGTCTTTGTCCAACAGACTGTGGGTTTCTTTGAGGGTAAGGATCGTATTTTGTCTTCATTTCCCACGGTGCCAGACACAACAGGTGCTCCACAGGTAGACAACGTGGACAGGTAAGTAGTGCATCAGGAAGCACCATCCAGCCACCCTATGCAGTTCATCCTCACATTCACAAGGCCAAAACCAGGAAGGCGGTTTTCTACAGCAAAAGCCACACATGGAAAAACATTTATAATAAAGTATGAACAGAAATGAAAGGGGGATCTTAGGGGATGACTGGAAGATGCAGGGGAAAATCTGAGTCTGTTCGAATCTGGAGAGCATAAAAAGTGTTTGAAGCCATGAGTTGCTACCTTGGAGGATTTCCCAGCATAAACACAACTAGCCAGAGGAGTCTGGAGAGTGTAATGGTTCATCCTGCTTGATGAAGGTACCGAAGTCCTTCCAGCTGACACAGACAAGGGCTTTGAAGATTGCCACAGCCCCAGGCTTTAGCAGAATAGGCATTAGTGTAGAGACGTCTGAGCAGGTAGGAACCCAGGGCAGGGTACCACAGCCAGACTTTGAAAAGTGGCTGCTTCAGCAAAGCAGTCGGCCTCAGGTTGCTGTGGTTCGATCCCCATGACTCAAGCCAGCCAAACCTGCCCTGAAGGCATTCTGAGCCAGCCAGGAAAAAAAAATCCTTCTGAAATCCGGGACTAAAATGTGATTCCTAATAAAGTGACCCCCAAGAGATGGTCAGAGCCTATGAGTTTGAATGGGTCATTCAGTGGGATAGCATGATTTGAGTGCCAAGCACCAGAATATGAAACAGATACTCCTTTAAACACATCAATCACGAGACATTTCCACAGGAATAACAAGGCAGGGTGACATCCCTTTAGGAGATGTGCAAGTCAGACACACCTACAACAGCCCAGGCCAAGAGAGCTTGAGTTTAGACCTGAAGTCATCAAGTAAAGAGAAAAGAGAAAAGAAACTTGCACAATAGGACCAGCACATGGAAGGCCCAGAGGCGCAAAGGTGCTAGTGTTGGAGTGCCTGAAAGGCATTCTGAGGCCAGATGGAGGAATGCAGAGAATTCATCCAGAAAGGGGAGGGAGTGTGGGGTAAACGGCTGCAGTTTTAATAAAGTATCTGTTCAGAGGGCAAGGACCTCCTGAGGTTGGCTCAACAGGTCTGGGGATGGGTCACCACATGTGGAAATCCCAAAGGCAGCAGAGTAGTGTTACCAGAGACACAGCTATTGTCGCCAGAGCTCTCTTCAGGGTTTTGTACAAAGTATGGTCTTTAAAGGTAGGGTTAAAGCTTTTTAAGAGACAAATAGCTTTCACGTGCCTCCTCAGGCTGCTCAGTTGCCTGTAGGGCTTGGTCTGTCTGGGGTGTATGCCAGGTGGGACTGGTCTGTGGTGCTGGGGTAAGGAGGAGGAACTGGGTGGTGGTCAGTGGCCCTATCTCTTGATCTTCCTACCCCTACCCCCATATATAAGTCCAGCATTAAAAGTCACCTTGGACCCAGCACTGAAAAGAAAAAGGAAGGAAAAAGACAGAAGCAGGAATAGTCAGTGGCAGGAATGAAAAAGCAAACATTTCTACAGATGCTATGGTCTTTTAAAATATTACAAGGATATTATGCCGTATTTATTATGTCGATTGACAACTTTGTCAATAAATGTAAAACCTTATACAAAAAAAGTCACCTTGGAGGAATGCCACATTATTAGCTCCCTCGAAGTCTCCCTATTTGGTTTGATGTTTCCATGAGACAGAAGAAGGAGCGTGCCCATTCCCTATCCCCCTCCTTGAGGTCCCCTGCCTGCTGCACTCCACAGACTGAACAGAAAAAGGCAGAAGACCACCCAAATGTACCGCCTGTCCTTGGGCCCCACCAGCCTCACCTAGAGAAGGATTAGGCCCAAACATGGGCACTATCCTCTTAGCCAAGGCACCCATCCACCTCTCAATACCTCCTTCCTTCTACTATAGGGCCAGTGAGATTTAGGGTGCTGATAGTGGAACTATTTGTCCACTCACAAAAAAGAGATAGGGACCAAAAAATAGTGCAAAAGTCCAATCTACTGGTAGTGAAACCCAATTAAAGGAATGCAATATTTTCAAGTCTGCCAAACCAGTAAGACTTTTTAAATTTTAACATCAGATGTACTGGTAAAATGAAGGTCAAGTTCTAGTCACTGAGGGTGCCATGGGAGAAACCTTAGTGATCAGAGAGAAAGGCTACTGGCACCAGCTGCTCGCTTTCCAGCCACCATGCTGGCCCACCACAGGCGGCTTCCTTCCGCCTGGGAGTGGATTTGCTGGACCTTGACATTCCCCTGCTTGGGAACGAGGTGGTCTGTGCTGGAGTCATCCCTGAGATGATGCCTTCTAAAGCCATCAGAAGCCCCACTGCAGCCCTAGACAAGCGCTGACTTCCCAGCACATTTGCCCCAGTCACAGGGATTGATTGCTTGGTGACGTTTCTTCTGCTTATATTAGGATTTGTGGGCATAATTTCTATGGCTCAGTTGTGCAACAATATTTAGTTAACCATAGAAGTCAAAGTATCTGCATAACTGGGTTGGGATGAGATAGATAGGAGTACGTGCTTCTACGCCAGCAAGGTGGTAACTAATTGCAACTGAAGAGTAAAGCCTGGCTGGTGCAGGGGTCATGAAGTGACTGCGGCAGGGACGCTGGCCCCATCATCAGAAGCTGCGAGAGTACGCCTGTGATCTCCTCTGTTCCCTTTCTGATCTGCATGATCCATGGATTCTCCTGAGATGAAGCTGTGTGTCATGTGTGGGGGCCCCATGTGTGGGACTTGTGCATGGGAGCTTATAAAAACATTGTGTTTCATCTGCAAATGGCTTCCCTTCTTGGCGGCCTCATGGGGCCTCTTTAGCATTCCTGACTGAGAACCTGCTGACCTGTGGCACCAGCCGCACTCCCCCAAACCCCTGTGTTGTTGATTTCTTTAAATTCTACCTTTGACTAACATTTGCTACAGGCTCCTGAGGGCAAGCGCCGGGCTTCCTACAACTTACACCCTGTGCTTCAAGGTGCAGGAGGAAGGGATAGGGAGGAAGGCCAGGAAGAGATTCCAACACGTGGGTGGTGGAGCAGAGTGGCCTTGGGCTAAGCTCTGTCAGGCTCCAGTCTCAATTCAGCTGACTGAGTGACTTCCTGCAAAATGATATCTAAAATGGCAACATTTACTAACATTTACTAGGTAGAATTATTGTTCACTGTTTTCTGGAAATGTTAGTGTTTGAAGCATAATACGTTCTCAAAAAAGATTAGTTCCTTCCCTTTGTCGTGGTTAGCAACTTACAGTACCCATGAGGTACTAAATGGAAGAATCCTGAGCTTGTGGTGAATTTGGTCCTCAGGGAGGAGGAACTGCAGTGAGGTGGACAGGAAGGACTTCTAGTGTGACTGACACCCACGCTTCTCGGAGGGTGGCTCTATGGCTCAGGGATTACAGTCATGGAAATTAGGGTGTGGGAAGTGGGCTGGAATCAGGATGAGGCAAGGCCTTCATCCAAGGAACTGCCAGGATTTCTTTCGGCCTCCTCTCAGTAGTATTTCTCCCACGCATTTTGTTTCTATGTATTGCAGCTCCACTATCTTGTTTATTGACTTTCCCATCTTCCTCCTTCAGTTGGACCCTCTGACATGCATTGCAGAGGATGTGTATGGTGGTTTCTTACTGTGTTTATATACTTAACTCATTTAAAGTTCTCTTACTTTGGGGTTTCCAGGCACATAGAAAAACAAACTTAGAAAAAAACAGTGCAGCTGTCTTCTTTGAAACAAGGTCTTGCTAAATTACTCAACTGGACTTGAACTTTTGATCTTCCCACCTCAGCCTCCTAGAGTGCTGGGGTTATAGGCATGTGTCCCCTGGTACTCTTCCTAAAGGAAATGGCAGATGGAGGAGATAGCAGCACTAGGAAATGATGTCAGTATTACGGTGGGCTGCTAACCAGGACATCAAGGCTGGTGTTCCTGCTGTCATGGAGTCTCCTTGGCTTCAACAGAGTTGCCAGCTCACTGCGCTAGCGTTAGTGACTGAGTCACCTAGAGAGAGGGTTACTCATGCCTCTGTTTCCTTTCTTTTCTCTAAATGGTTCTAGCTCAAGTGTAAGGCAACTTGTGCTCATTGTCTGTGTCTCTATGATTTCCAGTGGAATGGATCTCCCCTTTATAGAGACTCACTTATTCTAGAATGCAAATGTAAGGAACAGCCCATGTTTGGGCTTCTGGCAGCAAAAGGGCCCTTGTGCTGACAGCTGGGGTGTGGGACAGGGCACTCTTCAGACCTACAAGATTGCTGGGGCCTCCTGGGCTGCAGCTATGAAGCTGGACTAAGCCTGTGGTGGGGATCAGGAGTCCCCAGGAGGCTTGAAGACAGAGCACTATAAGCCCCTCTGAGAAGAGCCTTGTTCTTGTCCCTCAGCCAGTCCTGGATGTGGGTGAAGACAAACATTCATCAAACCTGGGGCATCAACCCAAGCACTTTCATTCAAGCCCTGGCCCAAGGAACAAGTAAAACTAAGGATGACCCTGTGATCCCAATGAGTAACCTTTCCAAGCCCAGCCAGCTGCAGCCCTCCCAGAACCAAAGCCTGCTCCAATCAAAGGCTTCCACTTTAGAAATAACTCCTGCAGAAAAAAACTCACCATTTTTGTGAGTGAAAAAAAAAAGCACTAATTAAGATGAAGCATGCCTCCCCTGTGTAAGCAGCACTTCTCCAGCATTCCAGCCCCACATGTCCTCCTGAGGACATGAGGCCCTGTCCTGGGACCTCCTCCTCCTGCCTCCTTATCTGTTTGCTTGCTTCCTGGAATGGGGTCTTCCTCCATGCACCCCCTTCCCTGCTCAGGGAAGGTCCAGGATCTGGCACCTGTATCCTGCCGTCACCCTGAATGCACAGCAAGAATGTAGCCTTGCAGGATCCCATCTCCAACAGCAAATCTGAACTTTGATTTATTCTCTGTTAATAAAAGCCCTGTAAGTCTTTATTTACCTGTTCACTGGAGGCTAGAAGGTGTGTGCTTACCTCTTCTACCTGGCTCTGCCACACAGTCTTCACTAGAGGCCCAAGCCTGGCTCACTGGCTTGACTGATGGCACAGCGACTATGTCCTGCCCCTTCCTGAGGCCTGGGAGAGTGAATGGACAGGGTGGGCGCAGGTGTGAAACCATGTCCCTTTAGAGTAAATGTTCTGGGAACCTCTGCACTTCATTAGTGAAATTAAAATGAAGATGTGACATTTTATCTGTTTACCATCTTGAGCCTTTAATGAGGGCTCAGCTGGGCACAGTGAGATGGAGGAATCCAAGAAGGGTAACAGGGGTTGTCTCTTAGTGGTGGCTTATGGATTCTTTAATTTTTGGTTGTGCTTTCTTTATATTTAAAAAGGGTTACAGTGATGCTGCAGTACCTCTGTTGTCAGAAAAGTAACAAGTTTTCACAGGAAATATCTGGGGCTCAATGAGTGGCTCCTCTGGTGAATTAGTTCGAGAATGCAATGTCTTTCCAGTTTCCTGATGGTCACCAATCCTGGAAGCCAGGCCCAGAGAGGAGTTGGTAGGTGCTTTCTGCTGGTCTGGAGAGTGGCTGCTTTGACAAGACAGTGAAGATAGAAGAGATATGGTGATGTTTCTATAAGGGTAATGAACCAGGTGGGCAGCACTCATCTTCTGAACAGCCTCAAAAATGAATCAGACTACAAAGTGTATGGCTAGTCTCCACTTGGACAGAAAATAGATTTGAAAGTTTGTGTTAGATTTTTTTTTTATTGCTGTGACCAAATACTTGAGAAACACAACTCAGAGGTGGAAAGATTTACTTTGGCTCATGGTTTCAGCCCATGGTTGGCAAGCTCTACTGTCTATGGCTGTGGCATAGCAGAGGCACCACAGCAGAAGGCAGTGTGGAAGGATAACCCATATAGCAGCAGAACCAGAGAAAGAAAAAGAGCCAGAGAAAAAGAGAACAACGATCAGACAGGGTCCCCAACGGCACACACCGTGATCTGCTCCTTTCAGGTAGGCCCTGTCTCCTGTCAGGGAATGATCAACAAATGACCAGTCCATGAGTGGGTTAATATGATGAAATTAAAGTCCTCATGATTTGGTAATTTTCTGCAAGTCCAATATCTGAACAAAGGACACTTTGGGAGGACATGTTGTATTTAGACTGCAACACAGTTCAAGTGGTCACTGTGAAGGGTGATAACTGTTTCCATACACTGAGCTAACATAGTGGCTGAAATGTTCTTCAGTCAGTTAAACACAAAGAATGTTGTTGTGCTGCACCAGATTATAAATCTGTTAGGGACTGGGCCACACCTTTACATATATTTGTCATTTACTTGATCTCTGTATCTCTTCTTCCAGCTTCTCATACAGGGATGTGAACCCTTTAGGAAAACCTAGCCAGGAAACCTTTAGGGAAAATCTCAACTTAGGAAGTCTAAGTCAATGTGTTTAGCTTTGTAAATACAAAACAAAATTTTGTTTTATCATGGGATCTTCAAAAATATTCCTTCAAGTAGTGAATTTTCCATGCAAAATGTAGTACTTGCATTTATCTAAGAGCAGGTATTTTTTGTTTTTTGCTTTTGTTTAAAAGTTCTTTTAATTATCTCTAAGATATAAATCATTAACCAGAGCCATGCTTTTCTGGACCAGATGGATCTGTGTATTGGCACCTGACTGGATCCATGCTTATGGATTCTATACCCTGGCTGTGGTAACCTATCAATTATGAGCTGGTTATGTATTTTATTTCCCATTGGCATGGGCAGCAAGGTTGAGGACCAAGTGACCAAACTGATTGTGAATGAAGCCAGTACCTAGGGAAAGAAGGTAAGCCCAGAGGGTCAGCAGATCTAGGAAAAAAATTATGGATATGGTCAGCAATGCTAACCCCAAGAAAATTCAACAGCTATTATAAACTGCAAAAACAGCATGAAGTTTTTTTCCAAAAGTGACTCCTTCCTGGCAGGCTACAGAAGGAAAAGAAACCCTTTCCCAGAGTGCTTAATCAGACATTCTTTGTCTGATTGTTTAAGTTGAATCACCTCTACTTCAGGGTCTCCAATGTTACCTTCCCACAGTGACTGGGTGAGAAATTGCTTTGGAAGACAGCTACACAGTGTATGCAGACTAGACACAGACCTCCAGAAAAGCTGAAACTCAGGCCAGGAATGACATGGGTTCTGCCTTCTGTGGTAAAAAAAAAAAAATCAGGCTTAGTGAGAGTGGTTTTCAGGACAGCTGAAAGTACTGGCATTAAGTCCAGCAGTCTGCGTGAACCTCCACTCCACTGCCAATATCCACAGGAGACTATTGGACTGATTTCTCTCTACCTACCAACCTGACCAAGGGCATGCATTGGTGTGGAT
This sequence comes from Tympanoctomys barrerae, assembly GCA_002564285.1. Lineage (NCBI taxonomy): Eukaryota > Metazoa > Chordata > Mammalia > Rodentia > Octodontidae > Tympanoctomys > Tympanoctomys barrerae. Next base: position 15,399 of record NDGN011409933.1, read on the forward strand.
GGTTATACTCTGGTGTGTGTGAAAGAGGGAACCCTGAAACAGGTTCAGGCAGTGAAGCTAAGCAGAGAAAATCATGACTTGCTGGATTCCAAGACTGCAAACCCTGGAAAGAAACTGGTTACTCATTAGGAAAGAAAGAATTCTTTTGATTCAGTTTTTTCCTTTCTTTTTTTCTTTCATTGGCTTTTTGGAAGCTAGGGGGTGGGATTTCTCCCTTTTTTCTTTCCTTTTTCCTATAGACTATTTTCTTTTGCTTTTTTTTGTTTATTTTTTTGTTACTCTTATCTAACACTATTAATTTCCTTTTATTCTTCAGTCAGATCCTTATCTCACTTGTCTCTCCTCCTACTCATTTTCTATTAATTTTTCAAATTTTTTTTTTCATTTTCTGGTTTCCTACCCCCTCTATCTTTACTAGTATAACCATTAAGTTTTGTGAATTTTAACATCATTAACCCTATGCTATTACTGTTGACTACTTTTCTATTGTTAATAGAGGTATAGCTGTTGCATTAATAGATATTTACTGTACCTCAATATTTCATTTGTCTTGGTGTTTTACTGTAATAATAGATCTTTTTTCTTTGGTTAAGGTTGGTACATTATTGGTTCT
>NDGN011409945.1:0-10261 GCA_002564285.1 Tympanoctomys barrerae
ATTTGAAACTGTCTAATTGCTGTTTATCAATAAAATTCTGAAAGAAAGAAAAAAAAAAAAAGAACAGTTAGAGGAAGGCCCAACGGTGTCTTGTAGGTCTGAGTGTCCCTTTCTCATGGAGTAGCATCAGGTCCCACATGAGACAGTGCCCTCCCCATAGCTGCTAATGTCTTCTTGCTCTCAGTCAAAAGGAGGGAAACAAAACCCTAAGGAGGCTCATTAGGTTCCTCCATCCCATCAAAATTACAAATTGGACTAAGAAAGTTAAATATGTGCCATGCTAACCATCAGGTAACCAGGAAGATCATCAAAGTTTAGAAAGTTAAATAAATGTGTTTTTTACTAGGGCCATCTAAGAATAGCAGGCAATTTGGGACTCCATTACATTCTTTTAATCCTCACTCTTATTTCTGTTCATGACATTTATCATTATCTCAAGGTTTTTTTTTCTTTTCTTTTGTTTTTTTCTTTTTCTTTTTTCTTTTCTTTTTTTTTTTTTTTTTTTTTTTTNGTATTTTAGGGAAGGGTCTACAGAATGTTCAGGGTTTCACTACTAAATCAGACTCATTGTGATCACCTGTTTACAGCCTCCCAAGAGCTGGGATTACAGGCATGTGCCGACACATCCTGTCTCAATTGCCTTCCCAGCATGCCCTGGGGGCATGGCCAGCAAGGCAGGTCTGGGGATCAAACCCCCGCCCCCTGTGCCTTCTTGCAGGGGCTTTAATCCACCGAGCTCTTTGGCTGACCCTTCAAGATTTCTTCTTTATCTGTTTGTTAGTCTGTTTCTTTCAAGAGAAAAAGAACTCCAGGAGCTTGTCCTGTCCTATTCACCTCTGGGTCCCTGGCCCTAAGAACAGCATCTGACAGTGGACAGTGCTCAACAAACCTGTGGAATGAATGGTGCGCTGTCACACAAGACACATGGGTGTAAGGTTTCTGACTACAAATAATTACTATGTCAATAAATATTTATTAAATGTTAAATGCATTAGATATATTGTCTCACTTAACTATATCTATTTATCTATCTATATTTATATTTTCTTTTTGTTTTTCTTTTTTGAGACAAGTTATCACATCGTAGTTTGGGCTGGCCTTCAGTTCACTGTGCAGCTCAGGCTAGTGTCAAACTCACAAGATCCTCCTGACGCAGCCTCCAGAATGCTGGCATTACAGTGTGCGCCACCACTCCCGGCTCATTTAAACACTTATAAAAGCACTAAAGTCGCTACAGGTTGGGCATCCTTAAGCCCAAAGTGTGAAATCCAAAATGCTCCAACACTATGCACATAATCTTTTGGATTCTCGAGCATTTCAGATTTTGATTTTTTTTTTTTTTTTTTTTGGATTAGGGATGCTCAACGGTTAAAGTCTATGGAAATGCTCCAAAATCCAAAAATCTCTAAAATTGGAAACACTTCTGGTCCCAAGTATTTCATATAAGGGATACTCAGCCTATACTGTAAATGCCTACAGTTTCCAAAGGAGGCAACAAAAGCACAGAGAAGTTAGGTATTCTGTCCGAGGTCACAGTGCTCCTCAGAGTTTGAGCCAGGTTGCCCAGGAGGCAATATGTCTCCAAAGCCTGCCCACCCCTCCACCCTGCATACCGCCTCTCTGCATCTCATGTGTGGCCTCAGCTCACCGCCTCCTTCCCCTCCTCCCTCACACCAGATGAGCCACAGACGGCTAAGTAGGCAGCGAACACTTCTCAAGATGTTTTCATCGATTTTGCCAACACTCAGCTGCTTTATCGGCTCTGATGAAACATTTGTGACAACCACAGCAATTGCAATGATCATTTCCATGCTGAAAACATTTGCCTACAAAGCAGACATTTTCTCTTCAAAGTAAACACTGGGGCTGCTGAGAGGCTGCAGCTCATACCCGTGCATGATGCTTCCCCTAAATGCCTCGAAGGCAAAATCTCCCCAAGCACGGTGACAACAGACAAGGAGCCAAGGAGCCATGGGGCTGTCCTCCGGGAGACCTTGCCTGACATTCCCGGGCTAGTCCAGAGCTGTCTCCATCTGCTCTTCAGTCCCCCACCTGGCCCTTGCTGCATGCGTACTAAAGCACCAGGCATGAGGTGAAAGCCCTTACTGCCATGTGCCTGTTTCCTGTCTTGACTGCATCATGAAGCATATGAATGATGCTTTATTGATCTTAAATTCAGCACTCAGTATATTTGCTTCATTATTCAGTTAACAGTAAACAAAAAAGACCTTGGAACCCATTGCAGCCAGTCCAGGTAGTGTCCAGAGGAAAATAAGATGGGAGGCGATAGAGTTTGAGGGAAGGAAGAAAAATCATCCTGGGACAGTTTCCTAAATATGCTTCAATGAGTCGTCTCCCAAAGAACGTTAATGGGATACTTGGTTGTGAGAGTGGGGAGGAGGACTCTCATTGCCAAATAAAATGAATGCCTGTGTAGTTAAGTTGAATTTAATGTAAACAGTTCCCTTATCTGCAGGACTTCTCTGAGCCTTTGGAAGGCCAAGGTGCTTGTAGAATTGCCAGAGTCATGCAGCATGTAGCATTTTGCAAATGCATTTGATCACAGTCTTTTCTTTGCCCAGCTCTTCTGGACCCTGCTGGACCATGAAATCAAATTGAAGAAATGTTGTCTGCTCAGTTGGACAGGGTTGTATATGGGCATTAAGGGACAGACCACAGAGAGCCACAGGCATGATTAGTGTGGTGGAAGCTACCTAAGGATGGAGACTCTCTAGAGGCCCACAGGGCATCTTGGGAGGAACAGCCCCTGAGTCACGTGGGGCCATGTGCTGTAGAGAATGTTTTTTGCACAGTCATACACCAAGGCCCGGGTTGGATCTCCTCTGAAACCTCAGTCTGCCTCCACAGCCCTAGGTGTCTCCATGACTTGCTGTGGCACAGGCAGGAATCTCCAGGACCAGGAAAACTGGGCAAAAGGCTCAGGTAGATGAAGTCAGAGCCTGGAAAGACAGCTCTGAGGTCTCTTGTGCTTCATGTAGCTGTTCAACAAAGGCAAAGCCCAGAAATGAGACATAGTTTACCTCTTTCTAGGCTCTGGGGGCTGCCTGGTCCATTCTGTCCCTGCAGGACCTGACATAGAGCAAAGCTCTTTCCTCTGGGGGAGCCAGGGGACAGGACTTAGAGCCCTCCCCAAGGCAGGCAGAAGCCCTCCAGTGCCTCTTCTGTGCACCTACTCATGAACTTTGCCAGTGCTCCTAAGTAATTGTGACTGTTTCATTTTCAAAATATCAGTTGGCCTGTTCGAGTAATTTTATACTTAAATTATTTAAATGCAATCTATCCATTGAAGCAATTTCCCCTGCACAAGAGAAGTGTTTTCTTTTTTAGGCACTGAAGCATGATAAATAAATGAATAAAGACTTGTGGCAGAGTCTGTCTGTCTCCTGAAGAAAGCACTTCAGCGGCAAGTCCCTCTTGTCAGAAAATCTTGGAACTCATAATATTCCCTGTGGTTCTGCTGCTCGGCATTAAAAATAACCAAAGACCCGACTCACAGTTGTTTTGTTTTGTTTCTTTTTTTTCCCTTTTCCTAGACATGAAGTGCATTTTACGCCACAATGCCTGAGATGACACAGGGACAGTGCAGAGCTTGCTAATATTCTCCGCTGCTTCTCTCCCCAGGCCTGCAAGCAGTTAGAGTGGCTTAGCGGTGATCACAAATGCTGTCCCATTTGGAAAGCACTTCTTTAAGACAGCATAGATTAAAATTCATGAAAGGCAGCTTGCTTGCATAAATAAATTAAAAGATGCAAAACTAAAGTTTAAACACCCATACACAACTAGCATTTTGCAAACACCATATGCACCACAGTTCTCAATTCTGGGCTGTCATGCAAGCAGAGAAAACGGCCTCATTGGGTTTGAAAGCATAAAGCCCAGAGCACCGTGCTCACCTTCAGCACAGAGGAATCTCAGCAGCAAAGTGGGAACTAACTGATTTGAACCTTGTCTAAATGCATATGGATTTTAGGAGAGAATGCTAATATCTGGAGAGTACTGTAGAAAAACACCAAGAGGCAAGGAGCCCAGGGTCTGTGATCAGATAGTGCCAGGTTCAACTCCCAGCTCTGCAAATGGCTAGTCTGCCTTGGCTAAATCAAGGGCAATGAGTGATGCCCAGTTTTGTCATGTGTAAAATAAGCATAAGAATAAAACAGCCGTGGACTCGAGACTCTCATGTGAGGAGTAAGCAACATACTGTACTGTATGTGGATCAGCTGGCTGAGGGAAAATACAAATTGTTATTGTCTTTTTTCTGTTTTTATTATATGTTTATATAATGGTGGCATTGTGGGAAGGAAATGATTTCTAGGGTCCACAGCCTCAGAATTGAGCCATTCACTGGCTGTGTGACCTCTAAGGACCCAGTGCATCTCTCTGAGCACCACGTCTCCATTTGTACAATTAAGAAGATAACAGTACTTCTCCCAAGCATATTCAGCACTTGTGAAGTATCTGGTCTTTGTGCCACATTAAAGTAGGTGTGACCAGCATCCTCATCCTTGCTTCCTTATTAAGGAGAATGGTGTTAACAGATGGACCCCAAAGGGACTGACTATGTAGGTGAGCCCCAGGACCAAAAGGAAGAGGAGGCTACCTCCATGGCATGTGCTTCCAGCCCTCCTCCACCTTTGCATCTTCCTGCTGGCCCCAAGCAGCTCAGAGCTGGCCTGGGAAGCACTGGATCAAAGTTGGCCCCAGCTGAAGGCATTACAAGGTCTTCCCTACCCTGCTAGGATGAGTATGTTTTCATCCGTAAGCACCAAAACCTTCTTGCCAAATTCTGAGTATCTGTTGCAGTTGGCATCCATGAGATGAACTTCAGTTTGCCCAGGACTGAGTGTGTTCTTTATTAATTGTATGAACCCCCAAGCTGCTGATCTCAGGCCAAGGGAGTGCAGGAGCTGGAGTCTGCAAAGCCTTCACAGGAGCCTGGGGAGTTCATAGGGTAACATGTGATCTGTGTGGAATCTGTATCCTGTCATGAGCTACCTAGTGGAGTGTCCCATCAGGAGTGAGAAGCAGTCATCTGGCACTCTCTGTCTCTAAACTCTCTAATATGAAACCTCAACGACCATCAAGAATCAGCCCAGATCCAAGAGGAAAAATGTTGACACACGCACTATCGGTCAGCGTGCTTGGTGTCAAGAAACAGCAGGGAATTTCTTTTTAATGCATTTGGCACAGGGTCCCACTACCCAGCTCAGACTCAGAGTGATCCTCCTGTTTTCAGCCTCCCCAGCTCTGGGATTATAGGTGTGCACCACCATGTGCAGTCTCCGTGGCCTGCCCAGCATGCCTGCTGGTGGGGCTGGCATGGCATGTGGTGACAGGGATTGAACCCCGGTCCTTGAGCTTGCCTAAGCAGGCATTTAGTCCACTGAGCTGTGTCGCTGGCCCAAAAATTTAAATATGAGAATTTATTACACAGATATTAGGGACAATATCCTTCATTAGATCAAATGTTAATTTCACAACTTCCTGCTACAAAATCCCTAGAAATCCTTGAACATAATGATAAGCAAAACCTACCTTTGAATTTGTGCTTATTTAAAAATAAACAGTAAGGGCTGGCCAAATAGTTCAATGGATTAAAGCACCTGCAAGCAGGCTCAGGGGCCAGAGGTTCAATCCCCAGGCCTGTTGGGTGGGCCCTGTGCCTCTGGGGGAGCATGCTGAGACAGCAATTGAGACTGGGCATAGTGGCACGCACCTGTAATCCCAGCTCTTGGGAGGCTATAAATAGGCAGATCACTATAAGTCCGATCTAGTAGTGAGACCCTGAACACCCTGTAGACTCTTCCCAAAAATACAAAATAAATAAATGAATAAAAACAATAAAAGTTTCCTCCAAAAGGTTAATATAAAGAGGTATTCTCATCCCTGTGTGCAGCCTCTGAAACTGCCCTGGGAAGCAGATAAGGAGGGGGGAAAGGGAAAGGAAGAGGGGCTCCTATTATCATGACCTAACTGTTTGTGTTTTTATGCCTACAATGGAAACTTGGCCTTGCACAGTTTGACACCTCAACAAAGGTCCCTACTTAAAACCAATACTCTCAAGAAGTTATACCACCTGCAAAAGAACAGACTTAAGCCACACCCCCATCTGCCATCTGGGTGCAAGGGTGCTTATGTATCTTGTGTGAGCTTTAGGAGCAAACCAAAACTCTCCTCCAAGAATATACTCCTTAAGGACATAGAACACAGGACTGGAGTTCAAATTTATGAGGTCCATGTTGTTTTATGTACACCCCACAAGCTAAGCAATAACAACAAAAGCAGATCCCAGGCAAAGGATCTTGGGGTTCCTGGTACAGATAAGACTGAAGTCTTTCTGCAGGGATAGAACCTCAACCCAGGTGTCATAGTAGTCCTACATATAAAGCTCCACTGACTGTGTGTTTTTAGCCCAATATTAAATGATTTGGGTATAGTAGAGGCTATTCATCTCAAAATTCCCACCCTCCTATCCTCCTTGGCTTAGGACTTAGAAATTTTCAAAGTCCTTGAAAGTTATGAACTGCCATATCATTATATTCTGGCAAACAAGATATCAGGGGAGCTGTGGCATGAGACTTCTAATCGATTTCCTCCCAAGGCAGCTGCCACGTTCCCTGTTGCTCCTTTCACCCTTTGTTCGCCCTGATGTTTGTAGCCTGGATGTGGTGACCAGTGCTTTATTTCAGGCCAGGAGGACAAAATTGGAGTCACCGTGTCAATCCTGGACTGCCTGGACTGCTCTTATCAGGACAATCACACGAGGCCAATAAACTCCTATTGTGTGCACTATTATTATTTATGTAACTCCTAATAAATGCAACGAAGACAAATCCACTATGAGTCTGGTGCGCAGGAAAAATAAAAAGACCAAGGCTATCTCCCCAAGAACATTAAACAGTATAAGCCTTGACATATAATTATAAAAAATTTAACAGATTAAAACATTAGATTTTAGAAAATGAAATATATGAAAAAAAAAAGATATCAATGAGAAAAATCAGGCAGGTTTTAAAATTAACCAAAGAAAGTAATAAAAACAAAAAGCAAATTTAGCCACTGAAGCCAACAAATGAAGAAAAGCTCAGTAGATTAGTTTATAAATTACACAAAAGGAAAGAGAGCATTAGAGAACTGGAAGATACATTATAATGAAACTGTAGAACTCCAAAGGAAAATTCTCAAAAGCTATGAGAAGAAATAATTTGATAATTTAAGTGATTTGCAGAATTATTACTATTGTTATTTATTTATTTATTTATTTATTTGGTCTTTTTGAGCTCAGGCTATGTAGCTCAGGCTGGCCTTGAGCTCACGTTGTAGCCCAGGCTGGTCTTGAACTCACAATGATTGTCCTGCCTCAGCCACCCAAGTGCTGGGATTAGGTATGCACCACCATGTCTGGCTCATTACAGAATACTTCTAAACAGCAACAGAGGAAAACAGAATATAACATGTGGTGGACTGACAACTGCCGGTCAATTTGTAACACCCAGTTGAACTGAACCAGTGTTGAGCTGAGGGCAGGAGGTCCACCTGGGGATTGTTGACAACAACACAAAAATGAGCACTGGAGAAGAAAAGGAGATGCTGCAGGGAGCTGTTGGCATTCCTGGAGGATCTTTCCATGCTGGCTTGCCTCGTGAACTTGGCTGATCTTGTAGTCTAAAGAGCTTAGGACCTTACTGTTGCTGAAAATGGCGATGGATCACTTGGGGAGCTTAGGAGGGGCTCAAAGTGAAATCTTCACTTGGAACATCGCTCCCTGGATCTGGAGGGGAAGATGGTGCACTGCTCAGTCCCCTAGAGAAACTTGTCATGTTGGCTTTCCTGATCAGAACTAGGCTATTGTCATTACTCGAGGAGTTCAGGACATCACTGCTGCTGAGGATGGCTGTGGTACTCTTTGGGGGAGCTCTGGTTCTCACTTTGAGCATCACTTCCAGGAACCAGTGTAGATTCCTTGGCCTGCGGACACAGATCCTGCAGCCTGCGGGTGCAGAATTTGTAGCTTCCACCACTGACCTTTGGGCCTTCCCATTGCAGATCCATGAAACAGGCTTACATGAGACATTGTTGTAGGATCTTGGCCTCCGGTTGGACTCATGGTGCACATTGCCACAGGCTTGAGGTCTTCAGGTGGGTTCATGCAGGACATTACCGTGTGATCCAGGCCCTCAGCTGGATCCTTTGGTCTTTGGTGTGTGAATAGATTTACAGCACTCTTTTTTATATGACTCTTTGGGTGACTAGTCTAAAATAATTCTATAAACTACATGGCCTGTATTAAATTGTTCCCCCTTGCAAAACCCCAAAGTAGGACATAACAAAATAATATATTCAAAGTACTGAAAGAAAATAATTGTCATCTAGAGTTCCATACACAGGTAAGTATTACTCTTTAGTTGTACATGGAGAAAGTTATTTCTGCACGTATGATGACTAAAAAAATTATCACTAATAAGAATTTCATGTTGAAAAATGTTCTAATACTATATTTTGAAGAAGTACATTGGAATGAGAAGGAAGAATTTAGATTCAGTTTCAGTGACAACAAATGTGATAAGTCTAAGTAAACACTAACATAGTAAGCAATTATATATATATATATATATTATATCTATACATATATAATAAAATATATATAAAACATGTGGTGTATGCTATATAACATCTATCTTTTATATTACACTTGCACATGCATCAGAAATCCCCCATATTAACATACTGAATTCATGAGCTAAAAAAGAATGCAGATTAGATTTAAGATAAAAACATTAGGGCTAGTGAGATAGCTCAGCAAACTAAGTGCCTGCTTAGGCAAGCATAGGGATCAGGGTTCCATCCTTGGCACCATATGCCACACTGGCCCCACCCCTAGGCATACTGACCCAGCCACTGAGACCAGGTGCAATGGTGCATGCCTGTAATCACAGTGCTAGAGAGGCTAAAAACAGGGGGATCACTATGAGTTCTCATTATGAGTTGTGTAGTGAGACCCTGTACCAAATACATTTTTTTTAAAGATAAAAGCATTAGAGGAATAAAAATACTTTCAATGAAGTTAGATTTGTAAGTTCAAATTTTGATGACACCCTTCAACTCTAAGCATATGGGCAAATTAGGTGCTTTAGGGAGCAAAGATATTTCTCTCTACCCCCATCCAAGTTTGGTACCTACTGGGATACAGATATATAGCCAGACACCTGGAAATCAAAGTATTATTTTATTAAGTGGTAACACCATTATATTCTTAAGCATTTACCAACACACCACATAATGAACTCCAGAAGTTAGACTGACAGACAGTGCTAGGCAGGCTTAGGCTTCCCACATACAGACACTCTGCTCTTGCAAAAGTTATAGCATTGAGGAAGAGATAAAGTTTGGTGCTCTCTACAGGAGGAAGATAAAAGGGGGAAGAAGGGACTGGGCCACTTATGTGACAGAAGCTCTGAAATAATGCCAGGGGAAAAGCCATAATGTAGGGGAGAGAAAAGCTCAAACTGCAGAATATAAAATGGCTTATAAGAAAATCTCTTGTGTAAAATAATCCTATTGACCAAGAGTATGAAAAAGAAACCAAAGTCTAGTGAAGATTGCTAACAGAAAATGAAAATTGGAATGTGTAAGTATTCAAAATACCCAAAAAGAACAAGTAGGAAATATATTCATTAAATAAAGAACAAGAAGAAATGAACCAAAAAGTCAACGTTATGATTTAGATAAAAATTGCTCCCCGATACAGGAATCTCCTCTTAAGAGGTTGGTCTTTTGCAAGGTGATTACCTCAGGGGCCTCTGTATTCATCAGTGGATTAGTGCATTGATGAGTTCAAAGTTGACTGTGGTGTTCACTGGGAACACTTACTGGAAGAAGCTGGCCACCAAGGAGCTGACCAGGAAGGATGTGTCCCTGTCCCACACCCGCTCCATTTTCACTATCCTTCTAACTGCCCTTTATCCATCATGCCCCTTCATCATGCAATTCCTGCTTTGCAGCCAACCAGCCATGGACTGTACTCTCCAAAAACTGTGAGCCAAAAAACCTTCTCCTTTGGTAAGTTTTAGGTGTTAAGTATTTCATGCTATTGAAGGGAAATTAAACTAACAGAGTCAGGAAATGAATAAGCATATGTGAAAAGGAACCAGTTCATGACAAAACTAAACAAAAGAAGGGTATATAAATGAAGGACCATTTTGTATCTGTATATACAAAATAGTTAGGATAGGTATACAGCTAC
>NDGN011409953.1:5631-21000 GCA_002564285.1 Tympanoctomys barrerae
TTTTCGGAACTGGGGATTGAACTCAGGTCCTTACGCTTGCCAGGCAAGCGCTCACTCTACTGAGCCATCTCCCTGGCCCTCACTTGGGTTTTAAGAGACATTTTTTTTTTTTTTTGGTGGAAACAGGGATTGAACTCAGGACCTTGTACATGCCAGGCAAGCACCTATTCCCTTGAGCTCTCTTCCCAGCTCCTTCACTTGGGTTTTTATATGCTTATTCATGAAATAAGAAAAGGAAATTCTAACTGTAAATTTGCTAAGAAACATACCTTTTTGGTTTAGATGCCCACTTTACCTCTTCAGCTGGTTCCTTTATCTGATTTTAGATATTTATCTGAAGCTGGTATCTCACATCAGTATATAGAAGCTTCATTTCCCAAGACAAGCAAAGGAAGGCTCAGATATAGAACTTTCGCAGCAGAGGAAGTAGCTTTTGTGCAGTTTGTCTTTATCTGGCTAAGCTAGTGGTGACTGTGTAGCTTGACTATCAACTGAACTGGCTTGAGGTGAGACACAGCCCAAAACATACTTTGGGGTGTGTCTAGGTGCATCATCACAATATCATGACTTTTGGGGCGTATGTTTGGCCTGTGGCCGCTTCCTCTTGGGAGCCTTGTTTTCTGGCTGTAGTGAAGGGACCAGGTTTGCTCCACTGCGTTTTTCTAGCCTGATGTTTCTGGTTGGATCTAGTAGACCACGGACTGGGACTGAGATAATGGAGCTAAATTATACATCTGTTCCCTTAAGTCACATTTATCATTGCACCCCAGTCATAGGAGGCCGGCTAGCTCACAGTTCACGGGATCGAGTTCTCAGGACTGGCTTTCAGGCCTCTGGGTCAGGCATGCGGGCACGTTATACACGTTGCACCTGTGCTTCCAGCCGGCGGGGCCCTCCGCTTGTCATTCAGGGTGGAAACTGAAGTGCAGAACACCTGTGATCAGAAATTTTCAGATAGAGGAAGAATGAATTTTCAGTTCAGATGACCACATGCCAAGCTGGCCGCTGAAATCAGACGTGGTGGATCATGCCTGTAATCCCAGTGCTGGGGAGGCTGAGACTGGAGGGTCACTGTGAGCCTGAGGTGCATAGCGACAACCTGCAACAAATAAATAAAAGATTTTAAAAAATACAAAATACAGCAGGCCAGATGGCTCCACGGATCTGAGTGTCTGCTTAGGCAGGGCACAGCGGGCAGAATTCAATCTGCGTCATGCAGAGCCAGCCCTGCCCCTGGGGTGCGCTGAGATGGTAATTGAGACTGGGCTTGGTGGAGCGCAGCTGTAATCCTAGCGCTTGGGAGGCTGAAAACAGGAGAATCACTATGAGTCTGATCTATGGTGAGATCCTGGAGACCCTGTAGTAGGGACATTAAAACAAAACAAAACAAAAAACAGTTCACTATCTCCAGTGGAATTCCTTGTACTAGTCAAGAAGCCATGATAACCACTCGCCTGGCTAACCTTCTCAGAGGTCGTCATGTGGAATAGCACTTGGGGCTGTAAGTCCTGATTTCTTCACTCATTATTTGGCCTTGGAAGATTTACTTAAATTATCTGTACCTTATTTTTATTTTAATTTTCTAAGAAATTGATCTAATAAATGTACATATCTTACAGTTCCAAAGGGAGTGACAATCATTGCTAAACATTTACAAAAGTGACAAATGCAATACACTTAAAATGTTAATTTTTTCCTGGAAAATAAGGGAATTCTGGCATTCCCCCCAAAAAACCAGCTAGAAATGCTCTTTATTTGCCACAGCAAAAGTGATATGAAATTTAGAGTCCTCTCTTGCTTTATAGATTCTTCTTGCACCACATTCATGTTTCCTATTAAAAAGGTGTCAGTGGTGCGCAAGACCATCCCCTGGTTGCTTTCTGAAAGCCTGCACCATTTTCTCCAGAGGGGAAGGAAGCTTGAACCAGCCTTCGGAGCCTTGTCATCTCATCTGTACTAAATCTAGCAGAGATACTTGCTATTTCTGACAATGGAAATGATAACTCGTCTCTGGCCATTTAACTGATGCAGATTCGTGTCTATTTTTATATTCCTTTGGTCATTTCATGAGCTTTGTAACAGGATGGAAATTAGACTCCTGGATTAAAATGATCAGCTTTCTCAATATTCCAGGGCATAAGCAGGGGCTTCATTTTGTTTTAATCGCTAGACTGTATTGATAGCTAATAGCTAGTATGCTGCTTAAGATTCAGAGAGACAACAGTGAAGGAAAGATATTTCAGTATGAGCTTCACCGGCTCACATCTGTGTTGTGTATAAATTTTAGCTCAAACCTCCTCCCTAGCACTTTGCATGTTAATACATGAAATTCCCTTTCTTTAGTTAATGCAATACAGATCTAATCCTTATGCAATAATTCCAGCCTAGGCCTCTTTCCAGTCCTCTGGAGTTATTTATATGCAATTTTCAAACAGAAGCGATCTTTCCTATATGCACTAATAATATTTACATTTTTAAGTGGAACACAGGCTGAAAGTTGAGGTAGATCGTTGTGAGGCCAGAGAGACGGAGATTAGATCTCTAACCAAGGCAGACTGCTACATATTGAAAATACCAATATCATATTTTTGTAACTTTTATGCTTTCTTTGGTCATATAGATGCTTAAGGAGAGGAAAACTTTTTTAAAAGAAACAACTATATTTGTTAACAGCTTTGGAATAGATTATATGGAGATCGGTAGCTGTCTGGACAAAAACGTATCTGAGCAGCTTCCCACAGTGAAGTCCAAGTTGTGAGAAGAAAAGAGTGGAAATCACTGGCTATCTTTCAAACAATCAGTGACCCAAAAATCAAATATAAAATTAAAATGAATAAAGCAAGTGTTTCAAGGGGTAAAGTCAGTACTTTCAGGAAAGCTAAGTAAGAAAAGATTGTTTTAATGGTACTGTGGCCAGGTGTGGTGGCACATGCCTGAAAGCACAGCATTAGGGAGGCTGAGGCAGGAGGATCACAGCGAGTTTAAGACCAGCCTGAACTGCAGAGTGAGACCCTAGCTCAAAAAAACAAAAAACAAAAAACAAACAAACAAACAAACAAACAAAAGAAAGACAGAAAGAAAGAAAAAGATTTAGTGGCACAAATTTTGAATTTAAAGCCAACAAACAGAGGATGAATATAGAATTAAAACAAAGTTTGATAGAAAAATACAAGCTATATGAAAAACACAGCTTACATTTATGAATATACAAGATTGTACTTCAAATCCTCTGCATTCCTATCTCCAGAAAATGACAGTTTAGGGGCCGGGGAGATGGCTCAGTGGAATAAGCACTTCCCTGGCAAGTGCAAGGGCCTGAGTTCAATCCCTGGTTCTGCAAAAAATAAATAAATAAAAATAAATAAATAAATAAATGACAGTTTAAGGAAAGAGGAATTCACAGTCCTCCTCTTAGCTGACACTGTTCTTACTGCCCTTGTACACTAGAATAAGATGTGTGTAGTTGGTGTAGTGGCCAACACTTTCTGCTATCTACTGCATGCAGTTAGATCTTTTGTGAAGATGATAAGTAGTTCCTTTAGTGTCTAATAGAAAGTTTCCCACAGGCTAGCTCAAGTGCTAGAGGTTTGTGCTACTAGTGCTGAGCGTTTTGCAGTACAATTTTCTTTGTATATGCTGTGTCTGGTTGCTGGGTCTCCTATCTGATTAGCTGGAAAAACTCACATTTATTATTGCTCTTGAAAAAGAAAACAGCTACCATGTTCAAACTCTAAACTTGGGGTCTGTTGACTCAGCATTACAGGTGTTAGATCAAAGCTTGGCCAGCTTTTCTCTAAATGGCCAGGTAGTGACTGCTGTGGGCTCTTTGGGCTCCAAAGTCTCTGCCGCGTCTGCACAGTTCTCCTGTGGTAGGGGAAGGAAGCGTAGAAAACGTGTCAATGAACAGATACGGCTGTGTTCCAACGAAACTGTTTATATAGCCTGTCTGCGCCTAAGTTTTCTAATCCTTGTGCTAGAAAGCACAGTTTTCATGGGATAAACTCATGGCTCCCTCTGTTTTTGTTTTCATTAAAATGTTACAGAAAGGTGCATTATTTTGGTACTTATACCTATGAATTACATAATAGGTAATGCAGGTACCTTTGTTACACAACTATCTTGCTTATATGTATAAGTTATAAATTATATTTAAGTTTTATAAATATTTTTGGAATAAAAAGGAATATTTTACAAAAGAATTTTCAGCATAACTATTTTCTCCTAAAAGTGTCACTTCTAGGGGCTGGGGAGATGGTTTAGTAGAATAAGCCCTTCCCTGGCAAGCGCAAGGGCCTGAGTTCAATCCCTGGTTTCGGGGGAAAAAAAAGTATCACTTCTAGTTCTCCTTTATTCTAACTGAATTTACATAAATAAACATCATAAGACCAGGCATGGTGGTGCATGCCTGTAATACCAGTCCTTGGGAGGCTGGAAACAGAAGGATCACTACAAGTCTGATCTCCATAGTGAGATCCGGTGGACCCTGTACCAAATACAAATAAATAAATAAATAAACATCAAAAAGAAAAAAACAAACAAACAAAAAACCCTTTTACTTTATTTTATTTTATTTTTGGCAGAACCGGGAATTGAACTCAGGCCCTTGCGCTTGCCAGGGAAGCGCTTATTTCACTGAGCCATCTCCCCAGGCCCACTTTTACTTTAAAAAGAGTGCCTTGGTATGAATACTGTAAATCATCCTGAAATTAGCCCTCATGTAAGAAAGAAAAATCAAGATTTGAATTAAAACTATTATCAGATGCTACTCAGTGCAATCTACGCAACATATGACATGTTCAGAAATACGGCAAAAGCGTAATGCAAAACACAGAACTTTCCACAATGAGGACCGTCTAGTCACATGCATCTGACAGATGAATAAATTCCGTTTGAAATCTTCAATAGAAGTACTGTATGTTAAAGAACAAAAGAGGAAGCTTCAGGCTGTTTTTCATAATTTTTCTAATTCTTTGTTTTAAAGGAATAGAAGCGTTTTGTAAGACTGAAAGAAAAAGAAGAGGCTGGCTCTAGTGAGCATTGCATTTGCGAATGGCGCCTGCCCCCTGAATAAAGTGAGGGCTTCGAATGATGGCGATGTTTTCAGGGATGCGCCTTAAATCAGTGTAGTTCCAAAAGAAAGCAGAATCTTTTCTTCATTTCACCTTTCAGAGTACACCATTTTTTTTTTTTCTGGTCTTTTCCTGGGTCATAAATAATAAAAGAATTTAATTTTGGAAAAATGGAGGAAATGCTTTTTTATGTATTTAGTACAGGTTCTACAGGGTCTTACTATGTCGATGGGACTCGTGGTGATCCTCCTGCTTCCGGCCTCCCAAGGGCTGCTGGGAGTGCAGGTGTGCGCCACCACGCCCAGCCTCACTCGCCATTCGGTGCACCTGGGCGTGGCGCAGCCACAGCGCGGTTCCTGCCTCTGCCTGAGCAGGCGCTTTGGTCCCCTGAGCTACCTGGCCGGCCCTCGAGGGTGTTCTGAGTCCCAGTTACTACTATTATCTTAACACTGGCAACAAAATGTAAGAAAAATGTGTAGTTCAGCTGTGCAGACGAAAAGACTGTAAGCAACGCTCAGGAAGCCCCCATAGTCTGTGAAGGGAAAGAACAGGGTAAGATGGCTAATGGCACTTGCTGTCATAGAGACAAAGGCGCTCTGAGTTTCAAAGGAGAGCTCCTCACAAGCAGAAAACGTCTAGTCTGAATGTAGGGAAATACATATATTGTTCAAGATCATTTTTACATGCTAATGAGCTCAATTCCCTGAAAGAAAGAGAACAGTTAGCTGAGTTGCCCAGTGGCTCCTTGGTGACATTTTCGGTCAGAAAACACGCGATAAAAGCTTTGGAACACGGTGGTGAAGGGTGATGCCATATCTGATGACTTTTAAGCCACATGACCAGAGTCGTTCTGTGTCACAAAGCCGAAAGGAACTGGTTAAGGCAGACAGAGCGCGGCAGCACCGGGAAAGGGTGTGTTACTGTGAGGAGCGTGAGCTCTAACTGTGAGGTCCAGGGAAAACAGGAGATCGAACACACAAGGAGCATGGCAGGTGTTGGCTCTTCCCTGTCCCCCGGGTCCTCGCCCTGAGGGCTCTGGGGCCGTGTCAGCTGCACAGTGTCATGTCAAACCTGGGCTCTGCATTCCAATAATTAAAAGAGACCAGAACGCATTACCTTTCTCGCATCCACTCACTTTTCTGTTATAACAGTAGAGAAATAAGCCTTTAGGGGGGACTCTTGATGAGCCGGAAACCACAGTGGGATTTTGATACTCAGTTTTAGCCCTAGGTTAAGTCAAGGAGAGAAGTGGCTCCAAATTAGAATAAAATAAAAGAACTCATTATGGACATATTATAACCAGGAGCATTTAGTGTTAGATAAGACTTTGAAAGAAGGGTCTAATAAATAATCCTTCACAGTGTCAAGAAATATAGTAGGACTCCCGTCTCAGATACTATCACTTGAGTAAACCCGGTGGCCATTCTGTGTAAAGAAATTAGCAATCACTCAGTTTTCTCCTACTGGGTCGAGATGGGCTGTGACTCACGCAGACTCTGTGAGTTCTGTGTTCTGACTCTTGGTAACAATAACAGCATCTGCCTTGTAGATACTGCAGACTCATGCTTGTTGAGATACGAGCCAGTTGATGAATCTCACTATAAACAAGTGCTGAATAAAACATGGTATTTCCTTCAAAGACAGAACCTAAGGCAGGCTTAGTTAGCACATGCCTCAAAAACCAGCAGGCAAGGGGGTGAAGTAGAAAACCTGAGTTGGAGGACAGCCTGGGAATCTTATTAATATTCCATCATGAAAAGACAAAAACCCCAAAATCCTAGCCCCCACTGGAAAAAAAAGAGAGGAAAAAAGGGAGAGAAAAGTCAAGAATTACAAAAAGCATTATAAAAATTAGAAATAAAGAAAATCACATGTGCCATACCCACTCACAGAACAAAGCACAAGGTTTAATCTATTTCTAGTAAGAGAGCAAAACAAAATAATTTTACATTAGTGCTGCCAACTGTAAAGTCAGTGGTGTGGTTGTGTCTAGTTGTCCCCCCAAAGCCTCGCGCAGTCACTGGGGCAGGCTTCTAGTGTATGCGATTAATTCATGAGCCAGTGCTGGGGCTGTGCATGTGAGCACTACACCCATCCTGGACGATAGCCTGAATACGGTGTAAGGGAGGGAGAGGCTTGCGGGCTGCCACAGCTGCCGCTCCTCTCCTTTTTCCACCACCAGGATCTGCTGCCCTCTGCCATGTGCCGCTCTGCCTTGGAGCCAGCCGATTATGGACTGAAACCTGCACTAACTGTGAGATAAATAAGCCTCTCCTTCCTTAATTTTGGGTGTCCAGTATTTTGTCCCAGCAATGAGGGAAAAGTAACTGAGCCAGCCTGTGACAATAACATTTGCTCAAATGTCTTCTCCCTCCTCCACATAAGCTCGCATCTCAGGAAAGGGTGTGGCACTGATAGAAAATCTGCCCATAGAAAATCTGCCCACCTCAGCACCAGGATACATAGTTACAATCTACCACGCCTGGAGCCCTGCTGCCTGGAGCCCTGCTACCGCTGCTTTGCGTAGTCTGGGCCTCAGCTTCTCCCCCAGGTGTCTCCCTCAGGACCCTGGTGAAGTCAGGCATTGCCTTTCGGGGCTTGGAGCTAGACCCCTAACATGCCAGGTCACTCTCCCGTCGTTCACTGTAAGTAAGGCTGCAATGCAAACACACAGAAACAGACTTTTCTTTGTTTTGTTTTTTTCTCTTTCTCTGATGAACCTAAGTGACCACCTGGTAGCCACGTAGTTCAGGCCCCCCACTTTTTCTGGACCCACATTTAGACTGGGCCTGCCACAAAATGTTCAATCACAGTGACACAGAAAGAGTCCATTTTTTTCTATTCCACATGGGAAGTCACTATTCATTCTCCTGTGATGACATTTTAGGAAGAGGAAGGGAATGAAGAATGAAGGGATTGAAGAATAAAGAAAAGAAATGGAAAGAAATGGCTCATATAATAAGGCTGACTCTTCCCATCACAAAAATAAAGAGCAAATATGGAAAGGAAATTCATTTCATTTAGGTTTTAAATCCCAGTATCCCTCATACTTTATTCATGCAGTCTTCCTTTGTCAAATGTGTTCCCTTGTGTATTTTTTTAAACATGTATACTACACCGTTCACCAGTGGTAATCACTTGTAGGGCCCCACCTGCCAGAGAGCCATTCATTTCGATTTGCTGAGCTTGTCACTTTTCAGAGTGGCACCAGTCTATATGGTGCTAAGGTAGTTTTACGTATATATGATTTCAATATCAGATGCTAATTTCATAACAAAAGGCAAGTGCTTTCTTTCTCATGTACCTTTCTTAGAAATTCACAATTCCAATCAACATAATATCATTTTGAGACGTCCTATAGGAGGAAAATCCTTTTTATCTATTGAAGTAGCATTTCCTCAGTATACTTGGCCAACACTGTGGAGAAAGGCTAACTCCTTTCGTAATGAGGTAAGGATAGAGAAGAAATTCTAAGTCTGAGAAACAGAACATGAGTATCGCTAAGAAACAGAGAGACGATTGCTTCATGGTAGACGAATAAATTATAAGAGCATGTAGATCTCTTCTCTTGGCCTTAGCTGTAGGTAATATAAATCAAGCACAGTAGAGGGGGATCTTGATTGGATGGCCCTCAAAATGTCTGGGATGATCAGAGACAGAGGTTTATGAGATGATGCAGTTATAAAGCAATCACTTCACACTGCAAGTCATAAGAGCATCACTGTCATCATCCCTGGGCGAGGACAGCACATAGCCCATTTTTTACCAAAAGTCACACCACACCAGCGCTGAACATTGGATGCTTCTTCTAGCACTGCTATCCAGTGGCCTCCGGAAAAGGGATTCAAAGACTGCTGGTTCTGGTGCCCTCACTCAGGCTATGTCCTTAGGGTTTGTTCCACTCAAGTGCTGAAATCTGGGGCGGAGTCCAAGTTGTATTCTCATGCCCAACTGCAAGGGAAAAGGAGAAAAGGCATCTATCAATTGAAGCTTTTATAGCACATTGCTGACTCAACTTTTCCCTCCTTAGTTCTTAGAACAGGAAGAGGACTGATTGGAAAATCATAAAGAAAGATGTTTACTCTATCCACAGAATAAAAAACTCCACTGTTTGAGCTGGTCCAAAGTGATGATTTCTTAACCCAGTTCCGTGACCAAGAATCTAATGTTTGCCCCTCTCCTTCCTCTGTAGACTTTGCTAAGTCAGATTTTTGTCCTAGCTTAACTCTTCATGCTTGTAGGATTGTTAAAAGTATCTTGAAGGGCTGGCAAGACAGCTCAGTAGACTTGCGACTGCTTAGGTAAGCACAGGGACCAGCTTTTGATCCCCGGCACCACATACCGCACCAACCTTACCCCTAGGTGTGCTGCGCCAGCGACCGAGTCCAGGTGTGATGGTTCACACCCGTAATTCCAGATCTGGGGAGGCTGAAAACAGGAGGATCACTAGGAATCCAAGATGCATAGTGACATGCTGTACCAAATACATGAAGAAATAAGAATAATACATAACAAAAATATTCTTTAAATATGACACACCTAGCCTATAATAGCCTATGGCCAGAATGTAACAAAAGCATATGTCCCCCACTTTGGGCTTTATAACCAAGAAAACATAGAACTCCCACAAGAACTTTCTTTTCTATTTTAATTGTTTCATTATACTTCCATTTCTCAGTCCATGATTAATAAGGTAAATTGAGCTGCAGTCATTGTTTTAGGACAATCTCTCTGAGGCTTGAGAAAGCACAACCTCCATTAACATGACTGCATTTTCTAAGCTCTTCACGTTCTACTAAGCAAGAAGGCTTGAGCTTGTGTCTCTTGAAAAGACCACTAACTGTGTCTGGTATAAAAGATAAAATCATCTTGGGACATTGTAGGGGACATTTCGTCATCGTATGTAATGACAAAAACATTATGATAGATAAAGGAGAAAGATATGCAGAAGGCAATATTCACAATTCTAACCAAGTACCTTAGACCCCAGTGTGTGTGTGTGTGTGTGGGGGGAATTGTACATCACTCTAAAACATTGAATATGCTACTAAAAAGCCACATTTTCAGGACTTTGGAAGAATAGTGCTGAACTTAACCTTCACCTATAGTCTAATCATAACCATGACTTTAAAAAAATCTACTATAATTACATTGTGCAAGGAAGAACAATATTTGGAGACTAATCTCTTAGGGAGTGGGGACTTTGCCCAGAATTTCCCAGATGTAAAGAAAAATTTCACTATGTCTTTACCCACATTTCATCTGCGTTTTGGTTATTTATCTCTGTAATGACTTTGGGCTATTGTGTAGCTTCCCCGTGTGCGCCCACATGGCGGGAGAAACTGTATGGAGTAATTTATATATCTTTTTTGGAGTCACTCTGGGCACATATTTGGCAACATGATGTAACTTTCATTGTGTTAGAGAGAACCGAGACAGTACTTGGTTGAGGGACATCAGCAAGTAGATAGAAGTGGAGGTACTAAGAAGGCCTTTGGAGAGGTGACAGCTAATAACGCTAGTGGAATTCTGACTGTGTCATGTGCAAAAATATGCATTTTCACAATTTTAGACTGTTCTCTGCAATGTAACTAACAGATCTTACAGTACTGGACTCCTGATTTCATAGTTTTTTCTGCCTATACCCTGTGCGCCCTAAAACAGCTGCAGTGGGCGTCTCCACACCCAGGGAATATCACTAGGAGGCAGGCTGTGCTTACAAGTATGGAGTTTTCTATATACTGAGTAGTCTGTAGCACCAAGAGTAACATGTATTATACTTGAACATGTATTATACTCGTAGTACCCACCTACGAGTATCAGCCATGGGAATGAGAACAGTGTAAACTGCCCAAGGATAAAAGTGTGCTTCAGGTGCTACCTCTGAGTCCCAGAGGAACAATGTCCGGAACCTATGCAGAAGCCCCTAAGACTAAGGACACATGTGAATAAATTCTTGAAAATGGATTTGGCTAAAAAAATGGTAAAAAAAAAAGGATCAATAATATCATTAATTGTTATCACCATCTATGCAATGGTTTTATAGGACTCCAACTCCTCAAAAATGTACAAAGCTGGGGCCAGAGATAGAGCTTGGTGGCAAGTGGAAAGTCTGGAGTTTGATCACTGATACCAACCAACCAGCCAACCAGCCAACCAAACAAAAATATACAAAGACACTACTGAGACTTTTAGAGACTTAAGGAATATTACATCAATGTCTAAAGGAATTATCTCAAGGAAAACTCCCAGTTGCAAGTGAAAGAACCTTAACTCAACGAGTTTACAAGAACTTTTATCAGACAGTGTAACTGTCCACGGGAACGCTGGCTTGAGCATAGCCGGACACAGTACCATCGGGACCTAATGCTTCCATCTTTTTCCCATGTTGACTGTCGTGGTTTGTGTGTAGCTGTTCCCCCAAAGCCCCATGTAGGGATGAGGTGGGATCCTGAGTTTGTCATTAATTCACTACCCAGTAATGCGATTGTGGGTGTGAGTGTTGCACGGGGTCTGGCTCAGACAGCCTGGATGAGAAGGAAGAGGGGCTGCCGTGCAGCAGCCACTGCGCCTCCCTTTTTGCTCTTGCTATTTTCTGCCCCCATGAGCA
Organism: Tympanoctomys barrerae; assembly: GCA_002564285.1. Classification (NCBI taxonomy): domain Eukaryota; kingdom Metazoa; phylum Chordata; class Mammalia; order Rodentia; family Octodontidae; genus Tympanoctomys; species Tympanoctomys barrerae. The sequence goes on from NDGN011409953.1 coordinate 17,311, forward strand.
GTTGCCCTATGTCATGTGCCACTCTGCCTTGGAGCCAGCTGAGTATGGACTGAAACCTCTACCAACTGTGAACTGAACCTTTTCTTCCTTAATTCTGGGTGTTGGGTATTTTGCCCCAGCAGTGAGAGAAAAGTAACCGAGAAGTTGACCCAGACTGAAAGACATACAGTGGCCCCTCACTTGTCATGTTCCAGATGCCCTCCATGATAAGTGAGACTTTCCCACGCTTTAAAAAACATTTCTCATGTTCTTAACCATTTTCTAAGCTTATAAACCTATCTAATGTTAATAGCATACTTATACTGTACAGAACCTCAAAATCCCATGATACAGTGAAAAATCCATGATAAGTAATTTAGATTAACATTTTTTTTTGAAAATCTGCAACATAGTGAGTCTGCAAAAGTTGAACCACAAAATAGTGAGGGACTACTGTATTTCTGGTACGTAATGGCCAAGGATTTCAAGCATTTACCTTCTCCTAGCTTCAAGGCTGAGAAAAATAGAAAAACAAATTTATCTGCTTCCAGATATTCAGTAAAATCCCACCGCTTGTTGTGGGGCCACATAGCCACCTCTGGGCCTCTCACTGGCCCAGGTAATGCGTCTACTGCAATACGTTAAATGGTCAGATATTGAGCCAGAAGGGAAACCACTGTCCTAGAGAAGCTGGACGCTAGAACAGTCGTAGAGGGTGGTCACTAGGTAGGCACAGTGGCCAAGTTTCCAAGTTAATGAATCAAAAAGTAACCAGAGTAGGTTCAAGGTAGATATTCAGGGAGGAAACAGATGAGAATGAAAATAGTGGATGGGAATGGAAAATGACTAAGAGAATCTGAATGCAATACAAGCTTTACACACTGGTCATAGAAACCATTGAAAGAAGAAAAGCCTTTGTTTCAAGCTGTCCAGAAAAGAAAGAAGCTGCTATTTTAAAGATAAACAACCCACTTTGATTTACATCTGAAAGTTCCAGTAGTTCTTAGACTTTGAAGAAATTATTTACATTTTTTTAATAAACAGCATCATTTATTGAGCAATTGCTATTTGCTGGTCTCTTTGTTTCCCTGTGAAATGTTTGCACATGAGTTCAGGACAATGATGTCTGAAAGGCCACTATTTATATTTTAGTACTTGGCCAGGTGTTGCTTCGGGCCTTCTGTAGGTCACTTTAAGCTCTTTATGATTCTTCACTCATGCATTAAATGAGGAGATGAAGAGCTTGAATTTAGAGGGATGCAGTGAAGATTAATGTAAAGGGTTTATAACATTACTTATTGCAAAGCAACAGCTGAGAAAATAAAGATTAAGTAGCAATATTATTGTTGTTATGAAGTATTAATTTATCCAAACCTTGCAATCTATAAGGTAGGCATTGTTACTATTATTAATATTAATGTATCTTGTACAGGGTCTCACTACAAAGCTCAGACTTGCAGTGATCCTCCTGTTTTCGGCCTCCCTAGTGCTGCGATTACAAGTGTGCACCGCCACGCCTGATCTCATTGGCCGTCTCAGTGTGCCCAGGGGCAGGGCTGGCATGGCATGTGGTGCTGGGGATGGAACCCTGGTCCCTACTCTTGCCTGAGCAGTCACTTAGTCCACTGAGCTATCTCGCTGGCCCAGTAGGCATTATTATTAACACAATAAAACTATGGATAAAAAGAGATTCAACGGTCTTTCAAGTCATACAAGTAGTAAATTATACACCTGGGATCTGCATCCAGATCTCTCTACCCCATAGTCTTCAAAGTCTATTCTTCAAATCTCAATAAACCATAAATTAAACAAGTTCTTGGATTATAGATCCTCCAGCAAGATTAGGTCTCCTTGGATATAGAGAAAAAATAGGGAAAATAGCAGCTACATCAAACAACTGGGTTCACTACCTCCTATACCTCAACATATTTTGTAATTCATAGTCTTCAGAAGCAGTGCAGGCTATTGTATATTAAGTAATAAAGATTATACTTTAGAGAATAGTTATTCTCATGGAGGTAAGAAACAACCTCTATCTTCATTTTTAATTCAAATTCAGTCATAGACTGAAAATAATAGTAGCTAGAAATTCCACCAGAAAATGTAATTGATCATAAACCAGGTAGGCTGCATACTATCAAAGATGTAATTTGCTATGACCAGGAGTCCATCTTTTTCAGTTAAAATAAGACTAATGCTTAGAATATCAATATTTAAGCTGAATCTATTTTTATTAATTAGGATTTGAAGGTTGTCAGAAACTCACTGAAAATCATCAATTACCCGATATGTGGGATATCCCTTATAAGAATCTCACATTACACAGCCATAAAAAATTCAGAGATAAAGTAGAACGTGCAAGAAAATCTTCATTTAAAATTGAAAGAATGAAAATTAACCCTTATTCTTTAAGAGGTCTTACATTTAACTTTGTGTCATTCTAGGTTTTGAAACTATTAAAGACTATTGTAGATACGAGTTCTTTTTTGTTCTTTCTTATCCAATTGAATCTACTTTAAATAGCCATAATTGGTGATTTTCCAGATCAAAGGTCTTCCTCAGATCAATGAGCAGAGCTTGTCTGTATTGATTACCAGCCATGCCTATGAAAATATCATTCGTTACCTCGGGAATGATGGTGGAATGAAGAGGATAACACCAAATTGGAAGAAGATCAATGAGTTTCATGTAGATAAAAATAAGCATGTTACCTGAGAAGAGAACATCAATTTTTTATGGACCCTGGACCAAACAGTAAAGAAAAAAAAAATTATCTAGTAGGTCAGTCCTCTGAGTGTTCGCGGTATCTTTTTATTTATACTGGAACTTCTAACTTTGCAGAATTTCATCATAGAAGAGACAAAATAAAAAGGCTAATAATTCTTTTTTAAAAATAATTCTTAATTTCTCTTGATTGGTATAAAATGTCTGTTTTGTTTCTAGAAACCTACATATTTATGAAAAACCATCAAAATATCAGATTTTTCTGCACAGCTCTGTTTTGCAGAACTGTTCTATAATCCTATAGTTACAACTGCTACTAGATTAGCATTACTATTGTTGAATGAGAGAAATATTAATCTGGGCCAACCTAAACTAAGAAATTATATGTACAACATACTATCAAATTCAGTCATAGCCTGAAAATAATAGTAGCTAGATTTCAAAAAATCCCTAGTGGGCTGGGGTGGGGGAGTATAGCTCAGTGGAGTAAGTGTCTGCCTGGCAAGCACAAGGTCCTGAGTTTGATCCCCCCCCCCAAAAAATAATAATAACAATAATAATAATAAAAACCCCACTAAGATTGTAGATTAAATTTTATTTTCCCTCCACTATGCTTATTGTCACCAAGAGATTAAATTACCTCCAAAAATAAGGAACGTGGGGGATGATTAAGGCAAACCTGTTACTCAGAGGGCACAGAAAATCTTAGTCAAGTTGGAGTTGATATAAGGACAGTGCAGATGTTATAACTATGTAACCAAAAGCAGAGGGTTAGGCTGAGACCTAGCCAGGCAATAAAAAGACAAAATCTGCTTTCCCAGCTAAGTATTGCTAAGCAAACGTTAGTTACAAAAGAAGAAGTAATAAACAGAATGGATTTAAGACAGAAAATTAGGGTTATAACAAAGAAGACAAGAATGTTGGTCCAGGGGCTGGTGAGGTGGCTCAGTGGTCTAAAGCACCTACTTAGAACAAGCTTAGCAAAGC